>JBCJKH010005089.1:21698-38228 GCA_039877255.1 Loriculus beryllinus | reverse complement strand
CCCATCGTCTAGCCCTGTGTGGGGCTCACCTTTGTCGTGATAGTGTGGTATTGATGTCTCAAGTTTAACTTGTTACCTTTGTAATGTGAGGCTTTATCTGGGGCGAGGGCAGCAGAACCCTTATTGCTGTGGTCTGTGTGCCCATCGTCTAGCCCTGTGTGGGGCTCACCTTTGTCGTGATAGTGTGGTATTGATGTCTAAAGTTTAACTTGTTACCTTTGTAATGTGAGGACCTTTTCTTCAGAGCCAGTGCTCATCCTATGAAGATGTAATTGGTCAAACTTGTCATTCTTGCTCATTTGAAAGTCATTCTCTTAATTCAGGCAGCTCCTCTGATTTGAAATTCTTTTTTGCCTCAAATTATGCTATGGATTTTTACTGTATGATTCATTCAATACAAACATTAATATTTTCTCATTACTGTGTTATTATTCTCTTTGTATAACTTTTCTAGTTTGTATTAGAGCTTTCTTTCTTTATTTTCACTGTTTCTAAAACTCAGAGCAGAACCTGAATCGAGGGGGAGCCCTATGGAGCCTCGTTCAAGTACACCCATTGACAGGGGAACCTTGGTAGCTGCCATGTGATTCTGTTTGCCACCATTCCCTGTAACAGACTCTGCATCCTTAGTTACCTTGTGAAAACACCACAAAAAACCTCTAGGACTAAAGCCATGCCAGAATCAAGATATGTGCAAACTACTGTTTGACTCTGTCCTCAAGGGGCCTGGTATTTCAGCATAGAAGGAAATTAGATTAGTTTGACATGATTTGTTCTTGACAGATGTATGTTGGCTGTTGAGTGATTTGATTGGTATCTTCCAGATGCTTATAAATAGTCTGATTATTTACTGTTGCATATTTCTGGATACTGATATAAAAATGGTTGGCTTCTGTTTTCCCTGTTTAAAGATAAGCATCACGTTTCCTCTCTGCCTAGACTTCTGGTCTTACATTGCCCCTCAGAATCTCTTGAACATGTTCACCCGTAGCTCACCAGAAGACTAAGTGCTCTCAAGATTACTGTAGCTCAGGTAATCAGAAACTTTTTGATTGCCTTGATAAGTGAATTATTGACAAGGTTTTGTCCTTTGGATGGTGTGTTTGTGAGTGGCATATCATAAAACTCTGCAAATAAGGGAATCTTTATGTTTCATTTTCATTTCATTTTTCATTTTTATTTTGTGCCGAACACTACCTTGCTCAACCCCAGAAACAGTCTTCCAGCTGGGTGGGTCTGTACCAATGTGGATTTTACACTCCCCACAAAGAAAGTATGGAAGAAACTGGGAAAACTGGAAAAAGGGTCTTATGGACATTGATTGAAGCCATCCCAAGTATGGCAAAAGAAAGCCCCAGGGTTGCATGCATTGGAGGCCCATCTAAGAAACAATATAGTGAATCATCGGATATCCTACCTATTAATTTTGCACTTTGTGCTTGGGTTTACTGAATTCTTTTTACTGCAGCACTTTTACACAATATCTGGTGTAACTTTCTCAAAGAAATCCAAATACTTTTAACAGATGACTTGATCTGTCATGCCAATGAGTGTATGCTTTGGTCTCTGTGCAATTTCCCTTTGAAACAGTGCCTAGTTCTGTATGATAGCAGCTGAAGGCACAAAGTCATTTAATTGACATTTTTGGACATCTTCAGGGATCTAAGGTTTCTCCCATCAAGAAGAACCACTTTTCACCTTTCCCTCACTTCTGCCTCTTGAAAATCCATAAGGAGGAAGGAAAAAAAACCACCCCAACCCTCAATTTATATTTAGAAGCTGACTTTTCTCTTTGAATCCCTTTCTGGCTCAGCCACAACTGGAGCCCAGGCTGACAGCTGTGAGGTTGTACCATCGATTTCCATGTAAATGTTCCTCACATAATTACCTGAGGGACCACGTTTCTAACCACAACGTGTGGCCTGTAGCCAAGGCGATAGAGATCTGGCACTGTGTGGGAAGAAGGGTCAGTGCAAATCAAGCACGAGCACCGTTCCCACATGAAAGGGAAATAAAACCTCCACGTGCAGGCATGTGGAGAAGCTTCTCCTTAGTCCCTTAACTAAACATAACCAAGCAGAAAAACAATGCTGGCATGAAAATGCAACTTGTGTTTATTCGCCGTTGGGTGTCCAGCAGGTCTCAGTCTCTTCTGCATTGTGTTTTTCATTAGTGCTGCGTTGGAAACCCTAGCTGCCTATTCAGTTCAAGAGCTGAAAATCCTTTATATGCTGGAGGCATGAATAAAAAGTTGGTAGCAACGAACTTAAATAGCAAAGGTTAACATATATCATGTATGGCTCGGAGCTCCTTGGGTGGAAATGTGAAAGCTGGAGTGTGCTATGCTCCCCACACAGCACAGAAATAGGGTTTCTTCCAGACTCAACAAGCTTGGAGGTCTGTCAGAGCAACATGGGTCCCCTGCTCTTTGAGTGAGAAGAAAAGCCAGGCGGACTAGCTTGGACTTCACCCCTAGTTTCCAGGTGCCTAAATGTAAATCCTACACATGCAATGTAGGCAGCGACAGATGTCTTGCAGATAGCAGTGCTTCAGCAGAAACACATCTCTCTGGGGGAAATGGGTTGTCAGTATGTGCCATCACATCCTGTCAGGCTGGTAAAATCAAAACTGTCAGGAGTGGCTCTAAGGGCCCCAGCATGCTGGGCATGTTCTCTTTGTCCAGGATGTAAATCCCATAATCTGGTTTCTTTTCTACCAACAAGAGCAAAGGGATGAACTCACTTTTCCTGGCCAAATTGTTTCTGTAGCTTGTTCAAGTGACTCCTGTGGTCTCAGCCATAATGATCTTCAGTGTCACTGTCAGGAAATTGTTGAATCTTGAAGTGTGGGGGGAGCTCTTTGCTATAATGGGGACTTGCAGGTGTGGTCACAGAGGTGTGCTCATGGTCAATGCCTGCAGGAGGAAAGGAGCTCAAGAAGCACAGCGCTACCTGACCCAGCCCTCAGGTTTACTCACCATACACTATTACTTGTTCCCAGGAAAGTCCCAGCCCCCAAACTTGGTGAGATATCCTGTGAGTCAGCTGGCAATCCACTCGGGGAGTGGAAGGCAGGAATTCTTCCCATATAAAAATCTTAAGCAGTGTAATCTAAATGGCTATATTTAGGCATTTAAACCACAACTAACTGAGTGCCCCCAGTGTAACAGAGCAAAAGGAGTGTGAGGAAGTAGCAAAGTATTTGTCCCACATGAAGACTAAATATCCATTATCAGCAATCTCTTTGGCCTGCTTCCTCTGTTGTTTCTATCCCTCTGGAGGTTTGGCAATTGGATTGATTTGCTGCTTGACTCACTGTCTTAGATTGAGATACGAAGAATTGCTGACAGTATTAATAAAATTAGCGTTAGGGAGGATGTTTGAACATTTGCCTTTGACGTTTTTAAGGGAAAGAGATGACATTTAGTCTAAATTTAAAAGTTACTGCATTGCCTTTTTTTGTTCTTTCCCCTGACTTAGCAGTTTTCATGTGAAAACTCTAGTCCAGAATTAAGAATTTTGGATTTCAAGTATTGGTCTTTCTTTTCACTAAGGCCCTCTGGTTAGTTAAGAAGGAACTAGAGATTTAGTATAGTTCTTGGAAGAAATACTTTACAAAACCATAAGATAAATCCATTACAAGTGTCTGTAGCAGTACTGGTTTACGATAGTCAGGATTATGTTTTCCTCTCTTAAGTGACAGCGGGGTCAAACAAATGATGGTCTTAATGTCAAAATCTAAGGACAGGCAAAGATCTAGTTTTTCTCTTTCAAGAATGGTTTGCATCATTACTTTTAAATGCAGTTGCCTGGTCTTCAGGTTATGTGATTAACTTTTACTCCCAGTGGGAAATGACTGAATTCAGGAGACATTTGTTTCATGTCATAACTGCTCTTTTGTCTATACATCCTGCACCCTGTTTTCATGTGGTATGGTTTAGCCCCAGCTAAAAGCAGCAGGCTTGTCTTTGGCTTTGCACTTGTGTGCAAGAAGATACCTTTCTAGTAGTCATATGTAAGCAACTTAAAGTTTTCATTCTGGTGTTTGAGATCTTTGCCTAATGTTGCTGCAAGCCTCTTCAAGTTCTTTTCCACAACCTTTGCAGAATGTGTTGGAGCTACAGCCACCAGTCAGTGTCCACATGAAATGTAAAAGCATTTGAAAGATGTTCCAGGCATTAACACTTGTTTGAAAGTTGCATCCTTTCAGAGGAAGTCCAGCTCGGCAATGGAGCTGAAGTCAGCTCCCTGTCCTCTTCCTGCCAGCCTGTCTCTTGACTGGGGAAGATACTAGCTTTTGGGGTTAGAACTGGCATTACTTTGGGTAAGCATCGTTTTGAGACCCCAAGTGCAGGCTATGTGCTGTTGTTAGCAGAACCAGTTACTCTCCAGTGGATTTTTCCCGTGAGGGAAATCACTGGCTGTCCTCAAACAGAGTCTTTGCCCATCATAGCTGTACAGGTAAGTGGCTGAATTCCTGCAGTCTTCAGTGAAGGGTGAATGCCAGCATCTAGAGAACTTTTCCTGCTTCCCCGTAGACAGCATTGCTTGTTCTGTCTGACAAAAGTTTCTATTCTTTTACTCATTTTTTCCCTTTCTCTGACTGCAAAAAGTAGACATGATTTTAGTGCAGAACGTTTGGAAGGTTTCCTTCTGCTCCCCCGTTTCCTGAGAAGCTTGCACAAAGCGAGACACTCATAAGCTTTTCTGAGATAAGAAGTCAGTTGATTTATGCTCCATTGTTCCAGGCAGGGCTACAGACTGGTTTGCAAATTTGCTATTCCATCTTCAACAGGTCACTGCATGGAAAGGAGCAGCTGGATTTTCCTCCAGAGCAGCCGTCAGCTGTTGGAAATCTCTTGATACTTCCCTGACTTCTCCAGATTGAGCATTAACTTCTTCCTGTAACAGGAATTCTGCTATGTGCTGTAGTCTCTAGCTAGCAAAAAGGATAAAGCATAGGAATATGGCATTGATAGCAGTTTCTGGTGGAGCTGGTGGACGCCACACCATTGCTCCAACTCCTTTTCACCTTCACAAGGACAAAATGTGAAACACTCTCCAACACCAGCATGCCACAGTACTTCTCAAGTACCTTCTATGGCTCTTGCAAGCAGGCAGTGAGTTCAGACTCAAGAAATGCAAACTCTTCTGTGTGCTATTATATTGCTTTTCCTTCTCACCTCTTCCCCTCTTAAAAAGAGCCTCCTTCATTACATAGTCCAATGTTCCAGTCAGATAGGTGAGGCATGAAGGCAGCAGCCCCATTTCTCATCTCACCTTGACTATATGGCAGCATAATTCTGCTGGCTTTGAGGAAGTTAGTCCCAATTCACACAGTTAGAATGACCCATATGTTAAATCTGTATGATGACATACACAGGATATGTAATACAGCCAAGTAACTTTGCCATGAGAACAGGATTTCAGTGTTGCTTGACTTTCTTTACAATACAGTGGTGAAAACATCATATTGCATTAAGTACTACTCAGTGTAAGCCGTGAGGGAGAGAAATTCAAGCAACTTGCTGCTTTGAGCTGGATGTTTTACTCAGAACTAAGTCAAAGTGGCGTAACTGATAACTGCTTTGGGAAGCTGAGCTTTTGGTTGCCTCTCTTCTAGACTCAGTGGTGCTTATCGAGGTTTCTCCTTCAACACCAGCTAAAAGGTTTTTCTCCTTGAGTTTTCAAGTTCTTTTTAGCAGAGTGCTTCTTGCCATGAATTTTGCACTGTAAGTTGTTGGTGTTGAATGTCTCACAAGGCAAAGCTGTGATATAAAAAGGAGAACAGTGTTGTAGGCACTGCCAGTTTATGGCTTTTCATCTTTGCAGGGATTTGATTGATGGACATTTTGCATACAGTCATGACCAATATGATTTTATAACTAAAACTCGTTATAGGAAGAGAATGAAGGGCGAAGAGGAAACAAAAGGGAAAAGAAACTCCACACAGTTACCACTGTTGCGCAGCAGAACTTGCAGTTTGTCTTGTGAAAGCATGGGGAAATAACGGGAAGTTAGGATGGAAGAGTTACCAGTCATGACATTGGTAACTCAGTTAATGTAAAACTTTGTATTTATACACTCAGAATGGGAGACTTGTCTGCTGAGCTGATGGGTAAGAGGGTAAATCCACCCTTGGTTCCATCTTGACGTATTTGCTGGCCTTTTGTGTGGTTTGATCCAGGCCAGAGGAACCTCATGCGAGGTAAGCATGACTTCTTCCTCTTAGCATCTCAGGTTAAGATACAAGAGGATGTAAAATCTGTTGTTAGCCATATAGATTGCAAGTAGCTTGATAAAACTCAAGATGAGGTTTCCAGACTCTTTTAATGCATTAGCAACTGGTTTGAGGCCCTTATTTTCCTTCCTACAGCCAGAATTCTGAGCTCTTCATTAGAAGAAAGGAAAAAGCAGTTTCCTCTAGTTAAGGCACTTAATCATATTTCTAAGATCCACAGATGCAAGCCCCTGAATGCTCTGTTGAATTTGAGACTCTGAGCCCTCCCCAGAGGATATTAGGGGATCATCGTTCACACATCCAGCTTCTGTAATGATGAATGGTATTATTAGAGCAAATCCCCTTGTGCACCGGTGAACTTAAAATCCTGCCGTTCTTTTGCCTGTGCATTTAGACTCCAAATCACAAAATAAACCAGCTGGACTAGTATAGGCAAGGCTAAGTGATGTGGGGGAGTGGTACATCAGATGCTGTAGCAAAGCAGTGTCATAGCTTGGGCAGCATTTTGTTGTTTATCCAGATCTGAGGTTGTCTTGGTTTATGTTAGGGAAGGGACACAGAAACTGCTCTGAGTACTGATTGTTTTTCAAGTGCTTGTCAATGTGCTTGCATGATGTGTGACACTGTGGCACAACTTCCCTTCTGACACTGTTCACAGTGTGCTCACAACACCCCATGGCCAGTGCTGAACATAATCACTTGTTAATTGAAAAACGATGAGGGAAGTTGGTAGCCCTCTGTAGAATGAAATATTCCACAGACATCTGGTGTTAGATGCATGTATCCAAGGGGTGTGAAATAAGAAAGCAATTGTCTGTGTCCTTGGGGAGCTGTAACCTTGTCAGTAATACTTTTTGTTCAGGGAAGAAAGCAGGGAGGGTGCATTCACTTCAGAAAAGCATGGGCAGCATTAGCATTGAGGAAGATGCACCTACCTGTGCTGTGGGGACACGCTGTCTGGTGCATAGGCTGATGGAAATGGAGCAATCTCTCCCTCCACATGCAAACAGGAGGTGGCTAGGCAGAAACTTCAGCCACTGAAACATCAGTCCAGCTTCAGCGATTAGAAAAATGTCATTTACCCTCCTGTAAGCACAATGAGAATTCCATATGCGTTCCCATCCCATGAATTTGAGTTAATCTTCCAGTGGCTTGTGATTTCTGAGGAGCTATAGATTGAATCCAGGCACACCAGCTAGTGAAGGCTCATTCGGAGTGAGGGATAGTTTTTGTTTGATTCTTTTAAATATTTCTTTTTTCCTTTCAAATACCAAAGGACAAATGGATTCTCAAGCACTAATTTAAAATACTGCTACTAATAATAACAATCTAACGCGGGTGCTATTTGCCAAAAGCTGGGAATTAGCAATAAGGAAAGATGAAACTGCCCAAGTTTCTTGGCAAAAATGATGTAGGCAGATATTTCAAAGGTCATTTCAATATTGAAATTTGCTTCCTTAGAGATTGTGCTGTGGTAACGTTTGCCTTCTAGATGTTATCAGAGAAGCACTGGAATTTCATAGTGACTGAAATTGAAGAAGTTTAGGATGTGGAGCCTGGCTGTTGAAGACATCCCCTGTCCTGCTGTTCTCGTTAGCCTCGCTGGTCTTACAGGCGTTTGCTGCTTAGTCCACTTCTAGCATATCTCAGTCAACACGTTACGTTGCAAGCTCAGAATGATTCTGTCCCCATTCACTGGTAACATGTTTATCTGTTGTCCTATTTGTTATCTGTTGGCCCTTCAGTAAGCATTTGTGGTTTTGAATTAAGAAAAAAAAGCAAATATAACTCCAGCTTTGCTTGTGTCCTAATTGACTTCGCAAGTTGTTCTGGTATTAAACAGCAGTGCCTCAGTAGCACCCAGAGACCACTCAAGCAGGGCCCTGTGTAAGTGTTGAACAAACTCACAGACACAGCAGGACCTGCCAGATGGCAGCTTCTGCAGCCCTAAACATTCCCTTTTCTGCATGGGAATAATGGAGACCTCCAAGAAGTGCTGCACTGATAGATTTGGCAAAGTGTGTCTTATGTAAGGAACAGTTACTAACAGCTGAAAACTTTTCTTTCCAAGCTTTATTCCTTCTCGCTATAGAAGGGCTACTCAGCTAGGGTTTTCTGATATCAGCTGAGTATTTGCCTTGATGCCTGCTGATTTTTACCAAGCTTCATTGGGTAAGCCTTCTGCCAAACATGCTTGCCCCTAGCACTGTGTGCCACCTTCACTAATGGCGTGCGACCTGCCATTCCAAAGGACTGGAAGAGTGGGCTGCAGTGTGGAACAAGGGATCTGTGGTGTGATTAGAGCTGGTGGTGCTGTTCCAGACTTTGATTGCCCTGCTCCGGTTGGGACTGGAGAGGACTAGCTTGTTTAAACAGAGTGCTGGGTTTTGGAGAGCTTTCTTACCAAGAGGCTGTACATGCATGATTGCTTCCTCAGGTTCTGTGCAGTGTATTCCTTCTTCAGGCTGAAATCAGCTTGTAAAGCCTTAGAGTCTGCTATAGCTCAAGGGTAGCAGTGTAGGAAAACAAATACCTGCTATTAAGTGTTCTGTGCACCTTTGCACAATATGTAACATAAAGCTCCTGTTGCTTTTGGTTGTTAGAAGAGTTCAGCAACTCCAAATTTATCCTCTATTTCTAGTCTTGAATTCTGGTCTTTCTGAGTGAGCAGGAAGGCTGGAGCCCAAACACTAATAGGGAATTTATTTGTGCTTTTTCATGTGCACTCTGTCTTGAATCTCACCGCCACACTTGGGAGCAGCATCATGAGAGCAGCTCTTGGCGTGTTGTGCTCTTGCCTCTCCTTGGGGTATCTTGTACCTCAGTGGGAAGTGAAATCTCTTTTCACTGGAAAAAGAGAGCTTTTGTGACAGCTTCAAATCAGAGAACGGCCTTTTGTGAGAGGCCATGGAAGGAGATGGCTGCAAGTTGACCTGTTCTCCTGGAAGTCATCAAGTGGCTACTCCGATCTCCAAATCAGAAATGGAGCTTCTGTTTCCCTGAGCAATGAAAATACCCCAGGGCACAGTCAGGTTTCTAAGAAGTTTCAGCACCTACTTGCTCTGTTTCTTCCCTTATCTCCCTCCAGCAATCAGAGGTCATGTGGAATTCTTGCCTTCAGAGTTAAGGTGCAGGTTGGAAAACCCACTGCAGTACATTGTGAGCAGGTTTCTGGTCTGACTTCTCAATTTATATCACTGAAGACAGATTTCATTAGTAAAATCTTGGGCAACTCAGCAGTGGCTTTTGAGGCTCTGAGTGGGTGCCTGGAGCTGCATTTCTTTGAACTGTCTTTCAGAGGAACTGCAGCTGTATAAATGGATGAAGACTGTGGAAAGAGGCTATAAATATGGCTTTATTAAGGTGACTTTCTGAACTAGTTTAATGAACCTTAAAAGTGACTTTCCAGTTCTTTCCAACAGCTATGTTACTTTTCAGCAAGGAGAGCTTGCTTGAGGGGGGGGGGGGGAGGGGGGTGTTATTGAGAAAACTGTGGCCATTGAATATATGGCAGTGGATGGGGCAAAGCCTTTTCCATGAAACTCTTTAACCCTGACTGGACAGACAATTGAAAATGACTTCAAATGACCAGAAGAATGCTGCTTCTGCTGCTGATTTTCATGGTGAAAATGTAGCTTGGTTTTACAGGGCTAGACAGATACTACTGAGATGGTGTTGGGGGCTGAGGAACGAGGAATTTGTGGGCATTTGAGACATTTCCTGTTGGCCTGCAGCATTTTTCAGTGGGCAGTGGTGGATTGTGCCTTACCAGGAATGTGACAAACTCACTCAGTGTATGTTTTCTTGCTAGACATTAATTGAAAACAACAATTTACCACATAAAAAATGCTCTAGCATAGCTTGATGATGGTTTAGTGCCTTATATTCCCCTTATGTTCTTGTCACAGATGGTTTAGACTCCCTTTGGTTAAGTACACGTGGCAGGTATCTGAAGTCCGCAAGCCAACTGGTACTTTGAGTTGGCCGTCCTGGGAGTTAGATGTGGGTTCAATGAGCACCACTGAACTCTTGTTTCCTTAGCAGCTGGGAGCTAATGAAACTGGAGAAGAAGCTAGGGCTTTACATCAGAAAAGACACATCCATTCCAGCTTAAACACAGCTCCATCTTCCCACGTCTCGATGACTCCAGAGTTGGCTTCAGTGAAAACCAGAGACTTAGGCTAAAATGGGGTAGCCAAGAGAGTGGAGCAGGGGACAGTTTGGAGGGGTATAGGTGGTCATTGAAAAGTCAGGGCTAAAACACTGGCAGTTCTGTCTTGCTTATTCTCTGCTATAAGGGCATGTCTTTGAGGAAAACACTGGGCAAAGTTCTTCGCTGAAGCCCAAGGCCATTGCATGAAGGAAATGGTTCAGAAAGCTTCTCAGTAGTAGTCCAAAGAAAGTAAAAATAGCTGTGATGGAAGCAGTTTTCCTCGGCACAGACACAAGGGTATGTGCACGTGTATCCACATCTGTGTGAAAGAAAAGGCATTGGGGTACATCAGCCAGAGGTGGTCTGAGCTAGGATTTTCATTCAGCAGAGCCTGACATGAGGAGGCTTTGTAGCAACCACAGTGTTCTGTTGCAGGAGGCAGAGGTGTTCCAGATACACTGTCCCATCATGGTCGAAGTGCCTTTGTTTTTGGCACAAAGGTAACTACCCCCCTTTTTAGTCAAGTGTCACATTCTACTTGCTTGCAGTTTCCTGCTTGTATATTTTGGCTGTCGACCAGGACCTCGGGCTATGTGTGCTCATCTGGTTTTGATAAAACATTGAACTTAGACAATACATCTTCTTGGACATTTCTTCCTGTTAGATTCAAGTGTGATACAAAGCAACTAGTACTTGATCAGTAGCAGACACTGTTTTATCAGGCACTGTTGGAAGTTCATTAGCCGTGAAAGGATTGTAGAGAAAACTTGCCCCAGCACAGACCAGTACAGGTAGGTGCTTCCTTTTCTGAGCCCTTCTTTTAGCCATTTTAGCAAAGCTCTTGGCTGCAAGGTTTGGTGTCCTTTTGAAGTCCATGTTCACATACTAGGCTATAACATCTAAATTATTTGGTGGGTGTTTATCTTGCTTCTTTTACAGTCTTGTTATTCTGCTAAGAGTGATAAAATGCTCATGAGATATTGAGCAGTGGCAATATGTGAGTAGCAACTGCATTAAAACCCATCTCATCATCCTGACATTCAGGCAGCATTTAATGGTACTGCGATGCAGTAATATATTGGGTAAAAGGCTGAGTAAACACTGCGTTTCTCATGGTCTGCCCGAGGAGTATAGTGACCTTGTTACTACAGTGAGTCTGTCAGCCTCAGTAATGCACTTATTGTCCCTAATATATGCAAGGAAAGGAGATACCACATCCACATCTTCTACCTGTCTACCTGTGTATCTAGCACTTGTATAGACCAATCATCAAGGCTCCCCTTGGAAGAGGGGAAGGTGGGGTAGGAAGTGGAAGAAACAGAGATCTCTCCAGAGGGTTGAGCATCCCTGCCTGATCCAGCTTGAACCTTGGTGTATTTCCATATGGTGCAGCACTGTTGGAGTTACCAGCTTGTCATCTCAGCTTAACAGCCTGCCCATAGCCCTTCCTATCATGCTGTATTGTCATACCGGTAGGCATGTAGTGTCCAGCTTACAGCACTATTGGAGCAGGAATGGCCTGTATGTGGGAGCATGTGAGTAAGGTGGGTGATGGGTGAAACTCCACAGGAGCTACCCAGTTAACTCATTTCTTGTGCCACTGGGAAGCCTGTGTTGCACAGGGAGATAAAAGCCACTCAGACTTACAGGCTGCCAGAGTCAGAGGTTTCAGCCTGACCTTGGGCTCTGCCAGAGGTGTTTATCCAGCGTGAGGCAGGCCGGGAGGCACCGTGCAGACCTCTTTGTTCTCAGCTTTTTTATCTCTCTACGTCTCATCTCCCTTCCTTCATCCGGTGGACCCAGATGAAAGTTGCTTGCACCCCTCTGCAAGCTTCCTGAGAGATCCAATTAAAATACCTCATTCTTGCAGCATGTGTGAGGGCTGAGCCATTGAATGTATTCAGCTGGAGGGTTACAGTCCTGGAGCTTTTTTCTGTCCTGTTTCTGGGATTACGGGTATTCAAAACTGAGATGAAACTTTTATGGGAAAGGCTGGTAGAACTTAACATGCTATTCAGTTTTTTTGCTCAATGTTGAATTGAATCTTGCAATCCTAAATACTTAACTCCAGTAAATAAATGTGGTAGAACCCCATTTAACTTGTATGAGTTGCACTCCCTAAAATCCTCTAGGCTATTCGAGTACATTACAAGCCAGAAACCAGAGCTTTTTTCCCTTATTTTCCAGCTGTGCAAATCCATCATTGGATATTAAAAAGACTGAATCTTGTTATACATTTTGTGTCTCTTGTATCTTGACCAATTTGCTAGAATTATCAAAGATCTGGTTCTCAGTGTTGTAACTAACGAGTGGATTTTTTCATCTATCTTAATACTTGAAGAGGAGAGAGGACTCTTTAAGAAGTGAGTACAGTTTTCTCAGTGACACTGAAACACATGATATACTCCCATTAGATCTGTCTCCAGGTCCTGAGACGAAAAGGCAGTTGACAATGTTCCTTAATGACACATGGGATGAGGGGTGAATCCTGCTTAGCCTCCCTGTATGGATTGTTCCACTGATTATAATGAGGTTTTAGTTTTGCTGGTACCACATGTATATGGAGCAAGAAGAATTCCACGAGAGAGGTTCCATTTTTTTGGAAGCATCACTCATCTAAGCCATCTCTGATTTAAAAAATGAAGTTCCTTTTACAGAAACCATACAAAGCCGTTGTCAAGACTTATATGAAATACTGTTGTGTCCTAATAATAACTTCTAGCTGAAAAATCTTGGCATCTCACAGTTTAGGAAAGGGCTTGAAAATTCACCTTCAGTTTTTGGGCAACAGGCAAAACATGTGGCTCTGTTTAGGAGCTATTTTCGTTAGAGCTTGACAATGCTGGATGATAAAATACAGCTGCATTGTTTCAACTTTGAATTTAATTTCTGGTTTGGGTCCAAGTTGTTTCATCAATATGGCGCCATTCATTTCAAAACAAAGCTCTTGGAAGGGTCTCCATTACTCTACCATTGATCAAGACGGTGTTAAAATGTAGAACCTAATTATGTTCCTGGCCTGTTTGGAATTCCAAAATTGGATTTTTCTAACTGTAAAATTTGCAGTCAGGGTAACTTTCCAGGGCAATTAGTCAGAATCATTAGAGCTTTTGTTGCCAGGGAGTTATAACTAATTGTGGTGGTTCACTTTTCAGGGCCCTGTAAGTGTCAAAGGCAACATATATCTTCTAGAAATAGCCATTTGACTACAACATTGTCTATACTTAACTGCACCCAAATGTCTACTACTGTTACAGTCATTTTTATCCATTCTCCAGGGCTGAGATGTTGCCACAACCTCTGCAGATATCATTAACTCCTGGGTTCTGCCTTGCGGCAAAATGAGACTCATGAAACTGTGACATGAGAAAGTTCATCCTTGAATCCTATAATGGTTTGGGTTGGAAGGGACCTTGAAAGATCATCTGTTTCCAAGCCCCTGCCATGGGCAGGGACAGAAATGTTTCACTCAAGCTTAGCTTGGTGAGGACCAGTACCCAGAAGGCTGTGAACACTGCTAATCTTGGTCAGTTATTGCTTTGAATGTTTAAAATGAGCCAAACATAAATATCTATGCTGATAGAATACTATCCCTTCCACGTCTGATACCTTACAGTTAAAGCACCACCTACCTGTGTGTGTCATGTTGAGTATGTGCTGAACTTGAGACCTTTTGCCCAGTCAGGGCTTACTTCTTGGTACAGCTCTATAGAAAAAAATAAACATTAAGTTAATATAGATACATATTAAAGATGTGTGTGGGGAAACCCCCATAGCAATTACAGCAACAAATGAAAATTAATCTAAAGACATAATAAAGCTAGCTAGCTATCCATGCTGTCTTCTTCACTGTGGACCAGTATGTTGCAGACACACAGTACCTAAGCCTGAATGCTGATGTATGAGTGACTGTGCTGTCAAAAGAGCAAACACTTGCAGAAAAGCTTTCCTTGCCTAGTGTACAACATCTATTTCAGAGGCATCTCTTCAAGCTGCAGATGACCTTCTGTTGGCCTGTTATGTCAACAGATTTTTGTCATCCACTTTGAGCTTTAGAGCAAGTACTAACGCAAAGAGCGTGTTCATCTTTGAACCATTCAGCTAAATGTCCTGTGGCAGTTAAATTCTCCTTTTGCCATTCCTGCTGTTCCTCCCAACCCTTTCTCTTCCACTGTGGCTACTTATTCCTGCAGCCACATGGTTTAAGGAATTGATCTCCCTGAAAAATAATATGATTTTTTTATTCAGATTGGGTTATTTTTGAGCTATCCCTTTCTGATCTGGTTCATTATCCATCTGTGACATGAAGACACTCATTTGCAAAGCAAAGGTGGCAGTTTCCTAAACCAGTTAAGCTTAAGTAATGTTACCTGATGTCAAACTATCACCTATGGTTTTAACCAGAAAGCTGGATCGTGCCTTTTTCTTTTTAATACATACAACATCCCATGTTATTTACCTGCACTGTTGTCTGATAGTTTTGGATAAAAGATCTGGAATATAGAATCATTTAGGTTGGAAAAGACCTCTATAGCTTGATGTATTGTATATTGACACAGGGCCCAAGTTGTTCAAAACCCTAGTCCTGCAGAAAGTTTGCCCTGGAAGAAAGAGGGATTGTAATCAATTTTGTTTAATTAAATCAACCTAAACTAATTGTCAGCTAATAAAATAGTGTTGGTCAGCTCATAAAACAGAAAGGAAGATTAAAAGAGTAGTTGCCATGAGCAGGTGGTAACTGTGTTTCCAAGTTAGCCCACATTACTCTCTGGCACAGGCTCTCACAGAATACCTCATATTTGAGTTTTTATGAAAAAATGTTTATGAAACTTATAAAATATAGGGCTCATTTTAGAACCAATTTTCTATCTCACCTGCCAAGAGCAGTGGGGGTTGAGCCAGCACAAGGCGGATGCAGAGCTTTAGGCAGCTGTCCAGGACTGGATTCTCTGCGCAGAGCTGTGGAATACATTTCTACCTTTGACTTTGGCCTTTCTTCTACAACTCTTATGATTTAGGGGTTTCTTTTTCTTTCTTGTTGCTATTTCAGAAAAGCCCTTGTAAACATTTTTTTAATGCCATTGATCTCCACCTGGCACTGCTGTGCAAAGGGAAGAACTTCCTGTGCTGCGCTGTGGATGCTGTTCAACTCTAGATGGCTCTTGAGGTAGTAATCCATGTGGATTTGGTGCTTGGTGTTTCTGATGACTCTGCAGTTCTCGCAGAAGGCATAAAGCATTCATCTAATTCTAACTGGGAAGGACTAAACTGGAACCTTTGTTTCTCAGAGGTGAAGCAGAACTTGGTGATTAGTAGTTGCTGTTAATGATAGAATAATAGAAGTAAATGTATTGCATATTGGCTATTATATTATTCTGTTAACAGTGCAAAACTGTGGTTCTGAGAATTTTGCTATGGCTTGTAGTTAGTTTGAATGCTCTGTAGTGAGGCAAAAGGCTTTCAGCACCAAACTTGTTGCACTCTCCTGCATCTCCTACCCATTTTCTGTGACCACCCATTCCCAGAAACCTCAGGCAGGATGCACTTGGTTGCTCTTACATTAAGTCTTCAAACCTGGTAAGGCACTGAAAATCTGGGTTAATTCCCTTCCGGATAAGTTCCCATCTTTCAGAGTGCTGTCACATCAGTGCAACTCTCTGGGACCCTGGCTGCAATGAGTATCTTAGTTAAAAGGGGGTGATGCATCAGGAGAACACTTGCTATGGTTGTTCATTAGAGTAAAGCCATGGTGGGAGTTTATTGGAACATCCCCTTGAGTCCCTGATCTGATTTACTGTGTCCTTGCCAGCTGAAAAGATTCCTCACATTGACAGTCCTTCGAGGTGGCTGGGGCAAGTGCCTCTGAGACACAATTGCTGCAGGAAAAAGCAATAAGATAGGCTTGGTGTCCATTCAGGGCAGTTTTCTGTTCATCCACATGTCCCATGCTTGCCCACTATTGTGCAAACCTCTGCTGGGAGTCACACCAGCAGCCAAGTCTCTATTTACTTCCCCCAATGGACCAGAGGTTCCTCCAAAGATGGAGGTGACACAGAAGAGCTGGAGCAATATGAAAATATTGGTCCGATAAAGAAATCTGTGGGGTTTAGTTGAGCATTTAAGGAGCTTAAGGGACG
>JBCJKH010005089.1:0-13392 GCA_039877255.1 Loriculus beryllinus | reverse complement strand
GTGAAGGGCTCCCAGGATGGGTGTCTTAAGTATCAGAAGTACTAGGCACCCACAGTATCACCAGCATCACTTGGGAGCACTACGTTCAGCAGCTCTATAGTCAGCAAGGCTTTAACAAACTCATGCTGGATAGGCAAAATCTTTATTATCAGGGTCATTTCAGTCTTCAGGCAACTATACTGGGCTACATTGCTAGAATGCCCTTGGTGTTGTCCAAAAATAATAGGTAAGAATGTTTCTAGGAGAAAGTGTCTCTTCAATATCCAGCCATTCTCTGCTAACCCTTACTCTGACAGATAAAGACAGATTGAACATGGATCTCACAACTCGTGGTTGCCTGTGAATAAATGGTCATGATCTAATTCCATATGTTAACAGAGCACAGGCCTAACCAGCAAAATAGATTGTTGGCGCTGGGAAAGAGCGCAAATCCCCAGGCTGAGAGCAATTATCTATAAAATTAGTTAGTGGTGTGGGAGTGTGCATGTGTGAAATCTTAAATAAAACAATGTGAGTGATGCGAGCTGCTGAAGAATAGACCTGGGTGAATAACTGAGGGGTTTGGGCTTCATTTGCCAAACCAAAGAATTGGAAAGAAAAATGATTCGGGAGAAACTGAAATGGAAATTTTAAGGTTTTGACACAATGTAATAACTAAAATATGACTTTGGGTCAACCCCAGTTATTTCATTTGACCCAAAATGAACTGTTTAGTTTCACTTAAGCCAATTTACTTCATTTCATTTTCAATTTAGGTGAGGTTTGAAAGATGAGCTATTTCAAAACTGAAAGACTGAAGTATGTCATTAAATAACAATGAAAATCATTGAAAACAAAACATCTAGAGAGAATATTGCAAAATCTTAAACATTGCCCCCATTTCTTTTTGCTTGAAGCTACGTGCCAGATTTTATGTGGGTTCCTGAATAGTAGTTGGTACTCCAAAAGTGCGTTTTCTGGTAAGCTTCCCTTTCACTCAGTTTTGCTGAGGTTTTTTGTTACGCTTCAAAATCACAGAATATCATGATAACAAAAAATATTTATTGCTTATTATAAAAGAAAAAAACAGAAAAAACTTCATTTTTCTGTTTAAGAAGGTAGAAGAAAGTAGACATGAAAATGAAGTATGCATATCTTGCAGGAGGGAAAAGATCATATGGCAGTTCTCATAAGAAAGGAAATTTGAGCTGCTATTTGAAGATAGCCAGTAAAGTTAAGGGTAAGGGTTATTATAATAGAGATATAAGAGGAGCAAATTACAAATAGAGACGTTTTGGCAGTGAACAGGGTCTCCTAGCAGAGATGGTGAATTATCTGTAATGATAGTAAAAAGAGAGAAATATTCTCCAGGTGTTCTGTTTCATATCGATAGGCCACCTAATAACTCACAATTTACAGGTGAAAATAAAACTTTCTATCCTGCAAAATCCTGATGTGGAAACTGTGGGAGAGAGCTGGTCAATGAGACCAAACTTCTCTGAGCCTCCCGTGCCTTATCTGTAAGATACTTGAATTATGCTAAGCATAAGTTGTGGTGCTGTGCTGATTTTGAACTTGGGATTAAAGGAACTGTGTGTTGAACGTAGTAGCCTATGGTTTGCAGTAGTAGTTTGAGTCAGAAAGGGGGCAGAAAGGAAGATAGTCTCACTTCCTCCTGCCTTTCCCCATGGGGAGACGCAGCCTTGCTCAGCGGTCCCTGTGCCCTGGGAGCAGAAGGAGTGTGCTGGGTCAATGCAGGCTTTTGGTTGGTGTTTTCTGCACGTAGGTTAGGGCATGCAGTGTTTGCATTTCAGCAAGAACACAGATTTCCCCTTCAGCTGAGCATGCTGAAATCCGGGGAGGGGAAGGATCCATTGAGCTCTTCTGTTTTCAGCTGGGTGCCTTGGGCCATCCCAGCATTGCTGCTCTGATTGACCCTGGCTTTCTGGGGCCCTATGCATGCAACGAGTAAATATTGTGACAGCGAACAGACTCCTAGAGCTGAGTCCAGTGATCCTACACAACCAAAACTGAGAGCTTCCCCTTGCAGGGAAACTGTTCTTGGTCCAGCTTCTTGGGACCTGAGCCGTGGCCACAGCATATGAAGTGCTGGTGGGAACCCTTCCCTCCTGCTGCTCTCCAGGCCTTTGATTCCTGTTTGCTCTTCAGACCAGAGGCTACTGGGCAACACAAGCATCTCCATGGTTGCTGTCAGCCCTTTGCCTTTCACATGCTCAGACCCTGCTCCAGAGCTACAGACATGACTGATTCTAAACAAGTACAATTAATATATCTAGCCAACATCTGACTCTCATTAGAGGAAACGTGTTGAAAAAATAGATCCCAGGTTGGCTGTGATTTATGGCTTGAGCCTGCTATCCTTCACAAGCACTGGCGAAAGCTTTTGCAAAGGGCCAGAACATAAACTACTTAGGGAAACTCAGTATCCATGTAAAAAGGCTGGAAGGGTCAAATCAGACAAATTAAAGAGGGGTGGAGATGCAAGGCCAGGCTTGCTGTCCCCTACTGAGGGCCACCTAGGTAGGCACAAGATATGCATGTTCCTATTTCTGCTGTGGAATTTGACTTGAAATTTCTTCTGTGCTGGAGCCTGAAAGCATTGCTGGTTTTTAGCTGTCAAAATCCTGTGTATGTGTGTGGCAGTAAGGGGATAGAGGGGTCACTGGTCTGGTGGTTTATCTCCTGAGTGTCCAAATACAACATCTCGGGCACTCACTAAGTTGACGGTAGAAGTTAGCTGTGCTTCCTACTTCCCTTGCTTGTTTTGAGCTTCTCCTTGCAAAGGAACATGGTTACCTGGACTAATTTAGCTGACTTCATCCATGCTCTTCCAGATTTGTTCAGAGACTGAACTTGTCCTGGAGGAAAGTGTCTCCTAATTGAGGAAAGCTGGACTCCTGCTTCCTCTGGAAGACAAGGTATTCTTCAAACTGGACCTACTCAGGTTGTGTGTTACTGATGTGTAAGGCAGTGCAACTATAACAGTGTGGTGTGACACCTGCTCGGAGTAGCCCTGATTGTGTCACTGCTCTCACAGAGTTAAAGCCATTGCGTTGTGTTTCCTGGAGCTGCTGTTGTGTTCCCAGTGCTCTAAATGTGAGCTGTTGGCATGGCTTGAGGCAGCTCTGGTTTGTTCCCCCAGCCCTGGGGATAACAGAGTTTGTCCTCTTTGTGCATGTCCATTTCTGAAAAGTACAATGGAAGTAGTGGACTTTACTAGATGGAGAGAGAAAAACTGCTAGGCAGGTCGTGCCACACTCAGGCACGCTTATGTATTTCTGTCTATGTAACACTAGGTCCTTTTTCATCATCTATCCTTTGGTCCTTTACAGAAGAAACATTACACTAAGAATGGATGAAAGGACAGTGAGACTGGGATAAGGAAAGTGCATTGTTTAGCATCGCAGGCAGGTTGAAGCATGAGCTGCAAATGCAGTTCTCATGTCCCAAAGCCTGACTGTGTGTTACGCCCCGTTGCACTGCAAGGTTGAAGTTTCTTGTAATGGCAGAGTATGGTCTTGAAAAAAACTGGCTGCAAAGATTTTATTTGTTTAAACAGAGGCTTTGTGATTCCAGAATTCTCTCCCCTTTCATATGCTGCAAACCACCTCCTCCGCCTCCCCTCTGAAATATGAATTTTGGAGTAATCCGTCAAGAAAAAGACAGACAAAGCCTTGATCCCTTGACTTCAGTTGAGCTGTGCAATTTATATCTACTGAGCATCTGGCTGCAGAGAAGCCAAAAGCCCTTTTAATATTCTGCAGAGACTCTGGGTATACAAATGAGCGTGGGCTGTCAGAGCTGAGAAATGGGGCAGAGATGCCAAGAGGTTTCTTTGCTGTTTTGCACAGAGCTCTGACCTGTGGCCCCATGGTGATGTTGGCTTGGGGTTGGGTTTTTTTACTACCCTCAGTGCCACTGCAGTAACTGTGCTGGAATCATTAGAGCCCCATTGGTATAAAGCCGTTATCACGTCTTGCTTGTTATCTCAAGTCAAGTGAGGACTTTGAGGGTTTTCACCCTTGAGCAGCTGAAGCATGCAGCTATTTAATGATGAAGTTATGCAAATGCTGCAATGTGGGAATGCCAAGCTAGCAAGGCACCTGAAGGCATTCACCACTGGTAGTCACTGCATTCACCAGGCATTCACCACTGGTAGTCACTGCATTCACCAGGCATTCACCACTGGTAGTCACTGCTTGTAGGAGTGGATCCAGAGTGGAAGCTGCAGGCTTAGAGCCAAGTGCAAAGCTGCAGCGTTGAAGGCTCAGTCTTTAATCAAAGAGGAATCATAGGTGGCAACCTTTGGATCAGGGTTAACTGAGTCACAGAGTACATGACTTGTTATTTTACAGCACATGGAGTCCAGCACATCTCTGATATGGTAGACTTTTCTTTCCCTGCAGTTGCATTGCTTTACCTGTGCAGCTGGAGAGGGGGAATAGGAGGGTGGGAAGGGAGAGGTGTGCTAGGACAGCAATAGTGAGACATTGTGGAGACAGACTGGGTGTCACGCAATATGCTGGTACAGTCTTGTGTTCATTATCTCAATTATTTATCCTCCCTGCTGGAGTATTTCTTAAACAAATCCTACCATGTGTTTTGAGGTTGGACTTCATAGAGTGAAATCACAACTCCTTGCTTGGAGTTTAGCTGCAAAAATACAAATCTGCCTACTAGGAATATAAGGGAAATAAACTGTGGTTCTGTGTAGCAACAAGTGATGGATTTCTGCAGTTATGGAAAGTGTCTGCTCTGGAGTTCCAGGTCAGAGAGTATGTGTATTTGACCCAGTGTTCTATTCGTTGCATGTGGAATAATGATGTGAGATTCTCAAGCTTGTTTAATAAACTGCTTTCACCCCGATCAGAAAATTCAGCTTCACAGTTTCAGGTCTTGAAACTTCCAGCCATCAGGATTAGATACTATTTAGTAGTCAGGGAAGATATTTATTGGTTTGGTTTCTCACCACCGTTCTGAGGCTTTCTGCAAGGACAGATACCAGTCCCAGCCTTCAAAGCAGCCTGATCCCCAGTGTGTTGTGAGCAAGCTTTGAATGCAGTTTCTGTAGTGTTCATCTCCGTGTTTGAAAGCATGGTCCAGCTGCTGGTTAGCTAAAGCAGTGTCACAAGGATTTGTTGGCAGGATGCTTGCCTTACTAAGAAGATCTTTTTTTTCATTATGATGTCTACTTTCTGGATTAGTTAAATGTGTTTTGGGTCCAGGCTAAGTACCTTGGGTGTGGAGCTGGCTTTCTAGGCATCTCAGAGAGGAAAAGATCAGAGTTCAAATCCAACTTGAGCTTAAGTAGTTCTCTTTCTGACCTGGGCTGTGTTTTCCGTATGTTTCAGCAGGCATCACTGACATGTAAATGATATTGGTACAAATCTCACCATCCAGTGACACTGCTGCTTCCTCCCCCTTATGTTATTTTGTTCATTCAGATCAAGTGCTGCAAATGCACCTGAAAGGGCTCTTTGAGAGCTATTTAGGAACAGAGCTGCTGGACTAGTTCTGTTCCTACACTATCAGGCAGAGACAAGAAGAGTGTCCTCCCCAGGATGCTGGTTGAGTCACCCCTGAGTAGTATGAGCCCTTTTTTATGAGCTGAGCACTCCAGAGAGGGCTTAAATGATCAATCCATCACAAGTTATGCACAGAGATGGTTTTCAGACAAGTCAAGTCAGTCTCTCTAAACCTATGGGAGTTATTAATATGTGCAAGCCAGCAGAAGGGAGAATGAGACCCCATATTTTATTTGCTCTGGAACACATCTGGTATGCCTTCTGGCTCTTGGGACCACTGGATTTATACAGCCTTATCTTTCTATGAGGATGAGCAAGATCAAAAGCATGAAGTGAGTTACATGCAGGATGTAATTCCCTGTTTTACACACTACAAGCAGATCTAGACCAAACAAGCCTCACCCATTTCCTTCCCTGTGGGACAATGCACTTATGGCACTTGCTCACTTCATGAGCCAATTAAAGCCAAAAAATATTGCCCAAGATGTCTTGTAGAGAGCAAAAATAAATGTTATTTCCTGTTGGATAAACGAAAGTCAATGTCAGTATTGACCTGTGAGGAAACCCCTCAATCTACGTGTTCCTGACCCATCAGATGCTTTGCCTGCAAAATGTTGGGTATCATGAGGTGGAAGCTCTATGTCTAGCCCCTTTGGGAAGCCACAGAGCTCCCCATAGAGGGTCAATGAGAGAATTTCTTGGGAAGGTTTATGCAATGGGTGATTGGTTGCCGTTAGCACTTAAGCAATCTTCTTAGACTGTAAATCACTAACGTGGAGCAGCCAAGCTTCCTGGCCCTCCGAGCCAATGTGCTAAAATCTTTGCATGGCTGAGAGCCATCACTACATACCATGAGCCTCATAAAACTGGGAAGTATTTGTGGGTGAAGACTGGAGAGATTCCTTGGGGCTCCTTGTGCAAAAGGAGACAAAGCTTGTTAGGGGGAACAGCTAAGTCCTAGGATTCAGGGTGATGCTTGGTCAGGTCAAAACCCACGTTCACCTATTCCTATTCATAGGTAGGCACTGGGTTTACTCATCATCTCCTGCATTGCTGCAACCTCAGGCTGGGCTACACCTGAGTGGTCTAGTAAGGGGCTTAAGAATTACAGGTCAACCTCCCCAGCACTGGAAATACCAAGGTTAAATACTTCTGTGGTCAATCAATGAATACTGGCCTGGCCCTTAAGGAGCCCAGAAACACACACACAGATGTATTTCTCCTCTGTGGCACATGAGATGGCAGTGATTCATCACCTGACTGTGGATGGTTTACTGTCTGAAACATTTCATGCTGCAGGTCATTTTTCCTTTTTTGAATCCTCTGTGCTTGAGAAGTCATGGTACTTGAGTGTCCAGCCTGGAAAGCTGCTCTGAGAGCTGGGAACAGACAGTTCAACACTCCTGCAAAGTGCTGGGAAAGTGCTTTGTTGATTAAATCTTCATTTGGGGCTTCATCATCCCTCACTTGCTTTAACATTGCTGAAATGAAAACAGAGGCAAAGCAGCAGGCCTTCTGCTTAAAGAAGTGATGTCCTTTGGAGCAAACAATCATTTTAAACTGCACTCAGAACCCATTATGTTAATGTTTGTTCTTGCTAAGGCACCTTTGTCAAGACCCCTTTGGTGGTTGCTGCCTGTTACTTCTATGCAGCAAAGTGAGATGGAAATCACTTCATGCTGCAGCTCCGATCTGCATCAGCCCTGGGGTCTGTCTTAGATTTTGTTGCTGTCACTGAGACATGATTTGTTGTGGGAATGGTAACAGGGCCTGGGAGTGCAGGAATGGAGCAGGACTCCACAGAGATGGGCATTTTCTATATTCATTGCTTTCTTTCATATTTGATCAGGACATAGTGTAGGAGAGGATGCAGCACAGAGCTAAATGGAGTAGTGGTTGTGCAGCCTCATGTCCTGTGAGGTGGGAGCATGTGCCACACCAGCTTACACCAGTGGCAGTGTCTCTGTTGGTGACAACAGGTAATGCTGGTTAGCACCATGAAAAGTCTTAATAACTAAAGTTTTATTTCATCTGCCTGCCCCACTGAATATCCCCACACAAGGTTCATGTAATGTGGCTATGGCTGCTTACCTGTGCAGTGGATTTGAATACTCATTTCTACCCCATAACTGCTCTTGAATCCTGTGTGCCTTAGATCACACAAGGATCAGGGTCCACAGGCTGAAAGCCATGGATTAAAACACAAAATCTGTAGGAATTTTACATTGGTTTGTTTTGCTCTTTCTAGAATGCATGAACTGCACAAGACTAGCGGATATGACTGAGAGGCTAAACACGCTCGAGGCCAAGGTAAGGACCTGCCTTTATTCTTCTGGTTGGCAAAAATCTCTGTGTTGCTGGTGAAAAAGATGGGAAGTTGGCAGTCCTGCAGAGATCTGGTGTCTGTCCTTCCGTGCAGAGCGAGGAACACGCTGTGATGGTAGCTCTGTATCAGGAACCCTTCTGCTGTGCGCATGGGCATCGCTCACCTCTAACCTTGCTCCTTCCACTTCCCATGCAGCTGCATCTCTGCCTCCTTTCTTCTCCCCGGCTCCTCAGCTCAGAGCTCAGAAATAACGTGCCCTGCGTTGCCATTATTGCCATTGTTGTGCTTGCCTGCTACAAGCCCCTCGTGATGGGCTCGCTGGCTCCTGTGTAGTGCTGTGTTTGGTCTATGCTCACCACTGTCACAAGTGTGCAGCTGCTACTAAACAATAAATAGCTCATTGCTCTCAACTGGGACATGTTAGCTCAGGTTTTGCTTCAGAAACAGAGGGCAGGGAGAGCTGTATGAAAAATATCTTGCCTTCTTGCTGGTTGATATCGTGGGGATATAAAGCAGTGACCGCCCTGGCAGGGGGACGAAGCAGACTGATTCTTGTCTCTCTCACTAAAAATTCCTTGTAGCAACCTTACCAGTGTAGAATGTAGCACAGAGGAGTAAGGGTACATAGATTTTTGTAAGAACAGTTGTTC
The DNA here is from genome assembly GCA_039877255.1 of Loriculus beryllinus. Taxonomy (NCBI): domain Eukaryota; kingdom Metazoa; phylum Chordata; class Aves; order Psittaciformes; family Psittacidae; genus Loriculus; species Loriculus beryllinus. Next base: position 4,891 of record JBCJKH010005089.1, on the reverse strand, counting down.
ATTAGCCTGCTCTTAAGTGCTATCCAGTCCTGCTTTTTTTATCCCTCTTCTAAAAGATGGGAGGCTTTCATGCACAGCTTAGTGGAGACAAATGTTAAGGGGAGACCTTCACGTTGTGCTGCTTTTTTTTCCCTGCAAATTGCTTTAATTTCTACCTACTGGGATTCAGATAAATTGTTCCAGTCCAGCAACAAAGCAGCTGAGTCAGTCATTCCCCTTTGATCTGTGGTCCCTCCTGTGACAGCCCAGTCCTGGCTGTTAGATATAGCGCGTTGGTCCCTTTAAGGCATGTGCTGCTGTTATTATTCATTAACTGATGGTTATCTGAGACATAAAAGAATTTGGGGAGAAACCTTTGGGGTGGAGGGGGGGATGGTTTTGAGGCCAGTGCATGATATTATGGTAATTTGGGAATTGTCTGTGCTGAAATGGAGTGAGCAATGTTGTCTGGAACTTCCTCAAAGCCTTCGCAGTTGTATTTCACTACGGGAAAAGGAAGGGCTGGGGGGAGTGAAGTTCTGGGGAGCAGAATTGTTCAAGTGAAAACAACTGTTGTAGTTCAAAGGACAAAGATGAACTGGATTGTTTTTCCGAACACTGGGACCTGGCAGGTTGGTGTCCTTTGGCAGCAAGGAGCTGGAGGCGTTTGGAGAGGAGACAGGGGCTGGTGACTGACCTCTGCGTGTGCAGTCCCGAATCCAAGACAGACATGGGACCAGCCTCAGAGAGATGTAAATCAGCCCTCCCATGCTCAGCTGTACCTTCTTTCACTTCCCAGGATTTTCTATATCTGGGTCACTGGAAAATGGTAGCCAAAGAGTGTCCTGACACGAGAACGCCCAAGTTCTGCGGCTTGTGCTGCTCAGCACTTGTGTCAGACAACAGTGTTTGAAAAGCTGATGGCAACCTCAGCTAGGGGCTCCATGGAGGAGGAAGGAGGTCCAGTCTGTATACTAGAGAAGTCTTAGCCCAGACTGAAACTTCACTGAGGTCAGTGGGTTTGTCTTACTGATAGGAAGCTGGTTTAAATCGAGTGATGCTCCCATGACCTGAAAGCAACCTGTTCCCTGGTGTTGGCATCAACTGCTTGTGGTATTTGGGGAGTGCTGCCCACTTGCCTTCTCCATGCCACATTGTCTCCTACTCTAACCTAGGATACTTGTTGTGCAGCAAAGCTCATCAAAGGGTTTACTTTTACAGAATGGAATGAATTATTTCTCTTGTGAAGTACTAAAGGCTGTGTCTCTGTAAGGGGGCCTTCTGCAGCCCAGCAGTGTCACTATTAATCTTTTGGCTTCCACTTTGTTTGAAAAGTTGTGGATGCTGTGCAAAAATAGACCGTAGCAATTAAATGGAGAGTGAAGAAACATCACACAAATGCTGGTGCTGTACAAAAGAGAATTCCACTGATTCACCTTTCTTTTTCAGGGTTAAGTTCAGTTTGATCTATGCAGCAATGACCTCAGTTGTTGTTACTCAATAATAGCCAGCACCATTTAAAAGATTCTTGTGTTTAATATTGTCTGCATTCCCACTCTAGATTTTTGGGGAAGATCCCTATTTTGCTGGGTGATCTGGATGTGAGGTTGTCTTCTTGTAATGTCTCAATTCATCACAATAGCCTGAAGCTGTTCAGAGGAAGGCAGGAGTGATTGGATGGGCACACACATCCCTTGCCAGTGATGGAGGCTGATCCTCCCTTCAAATTTGCCGTCTTCTTGTGCAAAGGCAGATGTGGAAGTTCATCCTTCCTATGAACAGAGTTTTGCCAGGGTCCCACTCCTTCTAGAGACAGCTGAAGTTGAGGAGTTTTGCTGCCCCTGCTCTCTTGAATTTCAGCCCAACATGACCATGGTGAGTTTGGGGAATGGCAGCGGGTAAGTTCAGCCAGCTCAGTGTAGCCAGTCAGCTTCAAGCAGGTGAGGTCATTGGCACTTGCCATAAGGGCTTTGAGGCACGTGGACCTTCTGCAGACTTGTAAATACTGTGAGGCTTAAGGGTGAGAGCAGATGTGTGGAAAGCTGCCTCTGAAGGCACCTTGGACCTGGGCAGATAGGTGCTGGGTGAGGAGGTTTGCTTTAATAGAGTAGGTTAAGGACAAGTGAAAACCAATCTCTTTCTCAGCAATAGGCACAAGGGGCCTGGAGCCTTTCTTGGTTATGTGTGAGGGTATGTAAAACGCATGTGTGTCCTCCAGTGGCTGTAAAGGGCAAGTTAACGAAATGTAGACTCACTTGTGGAAGAAGAGGCTGGAAGGCTGGTTTCTTCTTTCTGCACCTCCTCTTCTGCAGGCTTTTATAGCTGTCCCCCTAAAAATGGGGATCTAACCAGAAACGGTCTCATCTTTCCTATTACAAGGATGAGGTGGTTCATCTGACTTGTAAGATCAGTGTCCAAATGAGGTAATAAGAGTAACCCTCTGATTTTTGTAATATGAGAGTTGGATCAGAAAGCAGGAAGCAAGAATAAATACAGGGCAAATGCAATGAAAACTGACTCATTAGGGACCAGTGCTTATATAGCCCTTGGAGAGGTGAGACTGAGACATGGCTGAACTGTGCAGCAGAACAAACTCTCCACGTCTTATGCTTTCTTTAACACTGCTCTAGGTTGTCCTTGTGGCTGTAGGAGATCTTTCTGCAGGAAAGGAGGTGAAGGGAGGTGGAATCAGGTTCCATCCTCATCTCCCCTGTTTCAAGTTACCGTGTCATCTCTCCAGGGTGGAGTTAGCCTGTTCTATTTGCTGGATACCAGACCCATGTGGGTGCCGGAGATTTAAAAGCTTTGACTGATGGTTTTCAGCTTGAAATCTCCAGGCTGTGGGAATCTACAGTAGGGAGGATTGTTTTGATCCTGGGGTCAATGAGAAGAAAGTGTGCAGACCAAAGGAAAACTGCCCTCTCCCCCAGCCCCAACACACCAAACCTCACTTCTTTGGTGAGCATCTTACTTGACATTGATATCACTACAGCACTCGCTGACCCTGCAGGGAGCCCTAGTATTGGGAGGGCAGAATGAACGCTGCTTTCATGTTAAGCTTTCTCCTTGGGTCAGCGCAGCCCCGTCCTTTCTGAATTTCCTGAGCCTGCTGCTGCCCTCCTGTGTCACAGGACTGATCCCAGACAGACTCAGGAGAGAGCTGCTGCTGCAGCAGGAAAGCAGGCACCCACATGGAAATGCCTTCTTATTGTCCATCAACAAGCTATGGGCAGTGCAATATTAATCCCAGCTTTTGGTCGGGGCTTGAGTGCAGCATTTGAGCTGAGTTGATATAACCCAGTCTTTCTCTTGCCACCACTTTTGAGAAGCTCATGGCATCTCACTTCCAGCTTTAATGCAGGGAGATAACATTACATATCTAGTGTCTGATGGATTCATTGTGTGATTGATAAATGACATGCATATTTTTTGCATGAAAACAGCCCTTGTAATGCAATTCCCCACACAGAAGATTCTGAAAGGTTTTAAAGAAAATCTTTGTACTGTGTGCAGAGTTTGATCAATACATTGCTATTTATATGAAATCACCCCATTTATTTAGGACAGATTACCCCACAGCACCTTCACCCTCTACCTTTTCATTCTGAAGCACCAGGACTTGGAGTTTTAATGTAATCACTGTCTGAAATGTTTCTCTATCTTCCCCTTTTTCCAAGCAGCTCCATGAGATACTGGCAGCTGTCGAGGATGTTTTATGGGGTTTGTATTTTCTTTCTCTGGTAGAAAAGAAGAGAATTCCCTGCTGGAGTGGGGAATTATTTGGAAGAGAAAATGTTTCATGATACTGTGACATGGCTGAGGGATGGGGAGGGAAACCCCCATTGCTTGGCTGAGAGGCTGCTGCTGGTCCTGCAGAGTGAATATTAGCAGTTGCCTGGTATTTCAAGGACTTTGACAGATTTCCATGGTGTGCATGTGATTGCCACTAACAGTTACCTATTTCTTTTCTGTTCTGAACAGGAAGGTGACTTACCCAATCTCTAAGGTCTCCTAATGGCCCTGTGCAGAATCTGCTTCTCCAGCCCCAGTAATGTGTTCAATTTAAGGAGTATTTGGGCTATTTCACAGGCAGCTCTATAGTAACTGGTTTCTAGTAGCAATAACAACTTAAGCCCTGTAAAATTTAGTTTAATACTGGGTTTCTGTAGGTCAGTTAATAGAACAAATGTTCTCTAGAGTAAAATGCAACTTCCTACCTGATTTTTACAAGGCAGAACCATAAGCCAATACCTTGTGGGCAAATCAGCTATTGCATCAGTGTTGATATCTGAACTTTGCATCTGTCTCATTGGCCTGTTTCTAATCAGCAATAATCATGCTGATGATTAGGACACATGGGGCAGTTTGGGTACTGGCCTTTCTCTCATTTGGGCATGCTTTCAGAATGACAGATAAAATCCTTGCACTCTCAAACCTAGTAATTTTTGGATCTTATTTTTTATCACTGTTGGATTGAAGGAGCAATCTGTCCCTTAACACTGTTCCATGTGTTTGGCCAATGCTGTAAATCATTTGCCAGAACCACAGAAAGGCTTCAAAGGCCCCCTCCTGCTCTATCCCCTCCTGCAAAGTCTTATAAGTTTGGCTTTTTTAGGTTAAAAGATTTAATATTTTAGTAAAATCACTTTGAAAGATTCTCTTTTCCTGTGACATGCAACTTAATTTGCCAAGCAAATGCTATGTCTGCATTAGGAGCTGCTTCTGGGGACATCGTTTACAAGCTGTGTTTTTTAAGCGAAATACTTTTCATAGAATCCCAGCCTGGTTTGTGTTGGAAGGGACCTTAAAGCTCACCCAGTTCCAACCCCTGCCACGGGCAGGGACACCTTCACTAGAGCAGCTTGCTCCAAGCCCCTGTGTCCAACCTGGCCTTGAACACTGCCAGGGATGG
>JBCJKH010005083.1:0-32098 GCA_039877255.1 Loriculus beryllinus | reverse complement strand
AGCCTGTGTTGCAGTGTTTTGTTATAGCTGGTATGAGCTGATGAGCTGTTAAACAGATGTTGATCTTCCTAGAGAATCTTCTTGTCTAGGCCACACAGTCATACTCCAAAGGGAGACGCTACTGATGTGGTCCTCGCCAGAGCACCGCTCAGCCTGTCCTGTGTGTGCCCCAAACTGAAGTCAGTGCTGGATCTCAGTGTGTGAGGACTGCAGGACCAATGCTCCTGTTCAAGTGCAAGTCCCAGTTCCTTAACACACTGATCCTAAGGGGATGGAGCGTTAGAAACCCACATCATGCTCGGAAGACCTGTGAAGAGCATTGTTCACAAGTAACACCAGTGGCAGAACTGTGGCAGTTGGCTTTGCAGAACAAGGTTTCCTCACAACCTCGCTGTGCCTGTTTCCTTGTTGAACTAAGCCTTTAGACCCCGACTTGCAGTACGTGTACAGCACAAAAACCTTTGTTTGCTGAACAGATTTGCTGCTGGAGAGGATTCCAGCTTCCTTGGCTGTAAGAACCCCACCTTCTTCTGGTGAAGTTTTTCATGTTGCTGCCCAAAACCTAAGCTTACTGTCAGAGGTGTGCATTTACTTGTATCAATTATAAAACCAGTGTTAGCCAATCCATCTATCTGGTAAAACTCCCTCCTTATACATTTATTTATTCCAAATTAAGTCTTGTAACTTTGCAGCAAGTCTTTGGATTTTGTGGGAGTGGAAACTTAGCTTTCTTAACTGCATAAATGATCTTTAGAACAGCCCTTTGTTTCCACATAAAAAACTCTTCCATCCTGCCCCCATGTCCAGAACCTTCAGTCCTTGTTTAATAATAGCAGCAGCCCTGTGAGAGTAAGTTCCATTGGAAGAGCTGCACTGATCCAAAACACCATAAAGTCAAGAGGGCTCTTTTGATTATTTTTGCTGTGTTTGTTGAGAGAACCCTTCCTCTCACACAACTAGAAAATCCACTTTGAGTTTAGACTTTCAGCCTGTGGCTCTGACGATGATAATACTTCATTTCATGAGATTTCTACTGTAAAGCTTCTCTTCTAATATTTTAGTACTGTTTAAAGTTTATCCCATTGAGGGGGGTGGCTGGTTTCAGCAGACACAGTCTGAGTTAATGGCAGTTTCCATGCTTGATGTACAAAGCAAAGGCAGCATAAAAATGTAAACAGAGATTTTAAGACAGCACACACTGAGGAGGTGTCAGCTTTGACTCTGCCCTCTGCGCACATGTGGGCAACACAGGGAGCCATGGCAGGAGGCACGTAAGTGTGTTCAACCTTTTAGCTGAGTGCTTTCTTTCTCTCAATTAACTTATTGGTGCAGACCGGTTCAGCATCAGTCACTACTCATTTTCAGACACCTGCCCAATCTTTCTGCCTCAGATTTTGTGTTAAATTCATGGAACTAAACCCACACACAATAAACCATAAAATCATGGTTTGGTGCCTTTCAGAAAAGGCAAGAGTCCTTTCCTGCCAGGCAGTGGAAGCACATACTGAGCCTGCTGCTAAGATGAAATTACTTTCTCTAGCTGTGATGCTCTGTCTCCATCTACTCTCTCTTAATTTAGCCATATTTAATAAGGGAAGATAAAACTCTCTACTTAAGTAACCTGAAGGCTGGTGATAGTTGTCAGATTTGTCTGGATAAGATTTGCCTGGTGTTGGTTTCTTTTCTTTCCCCCCTCCTTCCTGTGTGTGTTGTCAACACTGTACTTGTACATGGGCTTTAGAAAGACAGGAAATTTCACTGCTGGAAAAACCAAAGAACCCAAGTGTAGCATCTGTCCTGTTACGCACCCCTCCTGCTCCTAATGCAGTCCTGCCTGCTGTGAGCTGTCTTCTGAGCTCCCTTCCCATCTCCCAGGCTGGGTGCTGTTAGCCCCTTGCCTTACAGCTATCTGGGTAACACTGGCACATAAATCCCCTCCACACCTAATGATGCAATGAAAACCTGTAGTGCTGATATCTGCACATAGAGTGCCTTTACAAATGAAAGCAAGGTTGCTTTTCCCCTGCTTAAGACTTGTGAACCCAGGACAAGACTTTTCCTCTTGATTAAACAAAAAGCTGAAGTACAAAAATAGGAGACACTGATGCTGTCCCCTCCAGAGAAGTTTTATGCTTGCCTGGGTAATGTGCCCCTTCTTCCTTCCCCACACAGCATCTTGGGGAATAAGACACATGTACACGTCACCTTGAGCCACCTAAGGGGTGCTCAGGTGACTCTGTGCTGCATCTCCATAAAGGAAGGAAAACAGAAGCTACAGAAATCGGCATCTGGGGTAAACTCTGAGCTGTGATCTCAGACTGCTTGATTTCTACACTTGTCTCTACCACATCACATGGCAGAGTTTTGATGAAACAATGCAACCAGGGGGCTTCACTGAGGAGGAAGAGTACAAGGATTAAAAATGCTCCCTGTGTTTTGAGCAGAAAACGCTGTTTTGTTTTCCCTTTTAAGTATACGTGCTTGTTTGTCACTGATGTAATGCCCGAAGCAGCCATAAGTTTTCTTCCTATTCTTGCAGTCTACAAAAGCTGATGTGTCTGTGTCATTTCTGCAGCTCACAGACCGTGTCATGTGTAAAAATAGAAGTCCTAGTTATTGCGAATGATACAACAATGTTTTCTTGTTTGTGTTCATTTCCAATGTAAGAATAGCAGTTAAGAGTGACTGTGTTGGGGGCGAGCTGCGTTTGGTCACAAAATGCCTCTTGTGATTTCAACTTAATCTTTAATTGACATTAGTCCACAGTTCAAAAAAATATTTGGCACAAGGGAGAAGCTCTGAGGAGAATCCTTAGGAAACAGAGGGTGTTCCAGGTATGGATGAAGGTGTGTTGGCAGGTTTGTGTGGGGCTGGCTGGGCACAGAGCACCCTCCCCAGTGTGCTCTCAACCTCGAAGCTGCATGAGTTGTATAATGCATAGTGAAAACGCTGGATGACAAAGAAACAGCCTTGCTGTGGTCAGCTAAAAAGTGTTTCTGCCAGGGTAGCTGCAAGGTTTCAAATAAGTACTTAGTTGCCTGCAGTTGGCATCTTTCTGCATGTGAAGCAATAATGCAGGTCCTCTTGGAACAGATACACAGGCCCTTTAACCAAGTAGCTCACGTAGGAGGTTACTTCAGTATTTCACCTCCAATCCTGGTTTTTAACTGGAAACTATCAAGTGGAACCTTTGTAAAATGGTTAACTGTAATGCTGATCCTGCCTAACCCTGTTTTCTGTGCAAATATCCAGTAGTCACAGCAGAGTCCTGTTTGGTATTTCTTAACATACACCTTCATCTTTCATCTCATTATGTTTGTGCCTGTTTGTCTCTTGGGAAGAACAATGTGCACTCTGCTCTGCATTGCTAGAGGTGGTAATATGTTGATGAAACCCAACCCAGATTGCAGGCTGCCTCACAACACAAAAGTGGTATCTTTTAGAAATTCAAAAGCAATTGAAATGGTTACAATGACTGCTTTTCCTAAAGTTACCAGTTTTTCACTGAGGAGAGCTGTCTTGGGTGATGCAGATCCACCTCTCCCTGTAACATGTCCTGTGTGGTAATTCAAAGTAACCCCGTGTATCATGTTTGCCTCTTTTCTTTTTAATGGAATGCTTTTTCTTTCCCTTGCTCCAGTCTTACCTCTTCTGTGTCTGTACTTTCCTGACCAGGATCTTTACAACCATAATGCCCATGGTAGCAGCTGGATTGATTCCAGACGATCCCACATTGCAGCCAATAAGAAGACTTGTGTCCCTTGTAGGAATTGTTTTGTAATACTGTTTGGTACTGTGGTTTCCTTTTGCATGACCCCGTGTTAACATGCACTGCTGGTTGCATTCTCATCGGCTGCCTGTGGGATCACAGAAGAACAAAGTGCCAATCAGAATGACCAGTCAGTACACAACTCATCGTAGTCCTCTCCATGCTAATCCTCCAGTACTGACATTTGATCACTTTTGCCCTAATATACCGTGCTAAACCAATCATTACTCCTGAGGAAATTGCTGCAATATGTGATTTTTAACCAGCATCTGTAAATTTTGCTTACTCAGTGTGTCTATTCACAATTCACACCACTGCTGTTTAAGAAACCCCTGTCACTCTAATGACTTGTTACAAATCAGTTTGTTAGATTTACAGAGTATAATGGCTGGGATCTATATTAATTTCCAGTGTTAATTATAGGCTGTTGCTTCTATGTCTATCTATGCACTGTATATTTTGTCTCTAATTATGTATTTCAGAACAGAGTTTACACTCTCAATAATCAATCCTATTATTCTATCCTTGGCTGTCTTTGGAAGACGTACTGATAGCTGTTAACACACAGTCTCTTTGCATTAGAACTGCTGCTTTAGTGATCTTTATATTGGCAGCAGCAACACTGTTTAAATTCCCTTCCTTCTCCACATAGACATGCTTTTCCCAAACCTCCTCCATGAGCGTTTTCAAGGCATAATCACAATTTTCATTGTTTCAGAAGGAATTAGAAAGCCTTCTGCTTCCCACAGATTTTCAAGCATGTTTTTCTCTTACTCAATTTAATGATAAAGTGAAAAATTACTGAACTTTGACATTTGAAACTTACTGCATTAATACAGCAGTCCTTTGTGTGGACATCACAATAGCAAGGCTGAGCAGGCAGGACCAGACACGCTCAGCAGAAAGCCTCAGTGACTACACACTTCCTTTATCAGCTGGAATTGGATCTGGCCCTGAAAAGACATAGCATTGTGTGAATTTATATGCTCCTGTAATGAAGGTGGTAGAAAAGGATGAGGCTAATTAAGTGCAAAAGACTGATTTTACTGTTAAGGCTGCATATTCGAAGCCAGGAAATGTAGAAGTTCAGGTCCTGCTAGCAACGTCAGTCATTTGGCATTGCACTTGTGTAGCTTTTTATATTGCTTTCTAGTAAAAACAATAATTATTCTTAATATTCTTGATATTGCCATGCTTCCCTGTGTGTATGATAGGATATTTTTTCAGGAAAGCTGCCTTAAACCTTACCTGACACTCAAATACAGCCTTCTCTGTGCCTAGAGACATTGAAGGCAGAACTCCCTCGTCCACATGAGGTGATTTAGATGGTCAGGTAGTGATATTTGAGGGGAGGCTCGGGGTGTGCAGGAAGGATGCTGAGGCTGGGGCCATCTTAATCCCCTGTCAAAATTGAGTTTATATTTGCATAGCCTCTTACTGCAGAGGCACTTAGTAGTTTCTGTGTCATTCACAACTGCGTTTTGCTGGGTACTGTGCAACCCAACCTGTTAAACCCAAAGGGTTTGCAGCCAATTCAAACCTGTGCTAGCTGGGACCACAACTTCTGCATTTAGCTGCCCTAAACACCACACTAACACCTCTTGTACTGAACTCATGACAAACACTGAATTCGCCTGGTCAAGTAACTTCATCCTTTACAAATAAACCAATACTAATGATTTTGGGGCTGTATTTTCTTAGCTGTGTTGTCAGCTGGCAGTTTGTTGTTGTAGTAAATGGCTGTTGGTTCACGTACGTCATTCTCTTAGAGCACCCAAGCTGTGTGACAGGAAATGACGTGCACACTCGTGTGCATTGGGTTAGAGCCTTCATTCTGCAAACTCTGGTGCACACACGTGCATTTACTCATTTGGGTTTGCAGGAGCCAAGTCTATGTATCAGATTCTGTACACTTGGAAGCAAGAAGTGGAGGCTCTATTTTCTTATCTTACAAACTTCCCTGCAGACACCCTTAAAAACACGATCTCTTTCTGCTGTCTGGTAAATTATCCAGATTTAATGCCAAAGATACCACTTTCTTTATGCCAAGAAACTAACACGTACTGTGTCGCTTCTTTATCTTGGGGCTGGGGAAGGGGGAATATACATTGAAAATGATACTTGCACCTTGTAGAGTCAACAGCATTTAGAGCTTATTTGAAGCCTCCATAGCCAAACTGCTTGAGATTGCAATGACTTCATCTCTAATAACATTCTGACATGCACCCCATCAGGCTTCACTGCCTTGAGTTTTGCTGATGCAAACAGATTCCTTGCTCTGTTTTGTTGTGCTGTGTACTGGGGCGGGTGTTTGAAGTGGTTTCAAGAAGATAAACGGTGTTCTTTCTTTTCCCTCCCCTCCCTCCCTGGAAGGTTTAGTTTCTTCTATCGGGATAAGAAACGCATGCAGGCATCACAGAAAAATGTCCACTTCCAGGATACTTTTGGAGAATGGTCAAATTCACATAAAGATGACTCCTACACCGAGCAAGGACAAGAAGCCCTGCAGCAACTGTGACTAAAGCCTTGAGGTGTTTCGTTTACCCCAGTAGATCTCGACACTCTAGTAACAAGAAGCTTTTGTAACCAAAATCTGGCAGCTCATCACTTTCATTTGCCTTGTGCACCTCAGCGTGTTTGAGATGGACTCTTCAAGAGGGACTCCTCAGTGTTTGCTTGGTGACAGTTTGCTGGAAACAGAATCCAAGCTCTGTAGTGAACAGTCGCTGATGCCCTGGGACACCGAAGCTTCTAGACGACTTGTTTTGTGCTGGATAACAAGTCTATGGTCTTGGTCATGCATTAACTACAGTAACACAAGCTTCTTTAAACCAAAAAAGGACCTGTGCCATTATTAGAGGCTGTTTGCAGTGTACAATATCTAGTGGCAAAGACTCTTTTACCCTGATTGTTAACACTATTGGTTGTTTGCTTTTTTCTTTTGGGAAGAATCTTCTCAAGAGGGACACAGGGCTGCCACTCCACAGCAGGTCACGGCGCTGCTGTGTCCTGTCACGTTCAGCTGACATCTGCATTCTGCAAAGGAACCACTTGGAAATCCACCCAACACAAATAGATAAACTGGAGTAGCCCCGAGAGGGACAGTGCGTGTACATTGCCCTGCTGCTTATAGTGCCTAAAGCATGAAGAAACTGACGTAGGAGGTGAGCGTGCCTTGCGTTTTGCCGTGAAGTCTGCAGTGGTAATGGAAAACAAGTTGCTTATAAGGAGGAATTCAAACACTTGAATTCTTTTCTTCTTAACTCGTAGAGCAGCAAGCAGCTGCTGTCAAGGAGGTAGATCTCTTTCCCACAGGCAGGTTTTTAATGAAGTCACACTCCACTTCTCTATGTAGATAAGATTGCCTAACTTGAGAGTGAAAGACACCCTCAGCAAGCTGACATGAGCTATTTTAACTGACTTAGACATGACCCCAGCTCAAAATGCTTTCCCTAACTAATCTCAACACTACTTCTGTATGTGCAGGCTGCTCTGCTGGTGGTGGCTGATGTCCGGGTAACCTATGGTTATAGGGCCTTAACTTGCCAGTAAAATCCCAGCACAGCTGAACTGCTGGGAGGTGGGATTTAGATCCGCTTTGCAACTGAGCTTGTGGGACCTTTGGGGCTCACTGAGGTTGTACTTAGAAAAACCATGACACTAGAGCCCTCTGTGGTGTAACTGTCAGGTACAGCTGGGTGTCAGCTCTCACCCTGCCTCTGCACCACGCTCCATGAAAGCACCCAACCAGGCAGGAGAGAGTGAGCACATCCATGGCTGTGTGTGAGAGAGGTGCTGGGGTCATTCTGTGTCCTTGGCTGTGTGCTGGAGCAAGTGGTGCTGGTGAGGAGCTGGCTGTAGGCAACTTCTGTGCATGCAGCTCAGTGTAGGGGGCTTCACCCCCAGCAACATCTACTCTGTAAAGAGCCTGTTCTCAGGAGTGGCACTAACAACAGGAGACAACGCTCAGGCTGGAGTAAAGCTCCAACTACTCCAGGTACTGAATGTAGGAGGCAGCCCTAAAGGTCTCCTAGGTGACAGTGAGACAAGGGTTTAGCACATGCCACTTGTTTTTAATACAGGGTGATCCAAGACTCCGGATTCTTCAGTGTGTGTGAGCCCATCTGGAGTGAAACTGTGCCAGGAAACCATGCTTTGCAAGGCTGGGGCTGGATGCTGCTTCACTCCCTGCTTCATTTTGAACACAGACCTTCCTTATGTTTAGGTGAACTGTCTCTTGTTCCACCCTGGTGTGGCAGGGGATGTGTAGTCTTAATATGAAACACATTTGCATCTGAAACAATGTTGGTAGCATCTCACACTAGGATTAGGCAGATATGTTTTTGCCTGGTTATGTTTTGGTAATATATCTTAAGTTTTATGCTTGCAGAAGATGTATCCATAAAACAGCAGCACTTCCTCCCTTGTGTGAAAAGCTGCTCTTAAGTGGGGGGAATGCCTTCGTTTAGTGATACTTAAGTTGCTCAGATCTCGATTTCACTTCCATTTTAGAGAAAAAAATAAATACACTACTATCAGGCAGTTAAAGTAAATACTGAATGATTCCCATCAAGCCTCTCCCTAGCATAGTTTACAGTTGTTTGGCACATTTAGAATAGATGCAGTAATCAGAAGCAATGCAAGAATGCAGCAGACACATGGCCTGAATAAGCACATTGTTTCTGCAATCAGCTGAGAGCAGTGAGCTGGGATAACAAACACACGGACTGAACTGGTGTCCCAGCACCTCAGCTGGTGCATTACAGAGGACAGCTCCTGGCCTCCTGCACCTAAAGCTCATCCCATACACCACAGCACTGCTGCCACCTCAAACCTGCAGCCGGTTTCCAACAGCAGCACTGAGCAGTGCGACCTTCCCCCAGCTCATCTCTAGCCTGGTACCTCAGAATCAAAATCAGCTACTGCTGACCTGCTGCCGTTAACCACTTCACTCCTCATCCTGTTTGAAACGCTGAGTTTACACACTCCAAGTGCCATCAGAAAGGATGGCAGGTAGGGAAGAGGATGTAAAGATTTCAGGCTCTGCTATGTATTGTTTCTCAAGTAAAATCTGCTTTTAGAGAGGCCAGGACCTGTCGGGTGAGGGGTGCAGCAATATCCCCTCCGCAGCGTGCAGGATCACTGACTTTTTTGGGTTGTTTCTTGGTTTTTGGGTTTTTTTTTGGTTGGGCAGTAAATCATTTTAACAGTTTAATAAATATTTCTGAAAAACTGAGTATTTCTGCAAGACTTGAATCCTTTTTTTTTTGTGGGAAGTTAATATCATCTCTCCTTGGGGATGCAATGTATGGGTTTGTTTTCCCTCCCCTGAAAAGGCTCATCCAACTCTTTGTGGAAATAAAGCCTCAAACTGGGCAAGGTTTAGGAGAGGTTTAGGACAGGGTCATTCAAAGCCTGACCAAAAAAATATAGTTTAAAATACATTAGCAAATATTTAAGAATGGTTTATGATGACAAAGAACACCTTTACTGGAATGTACCATGCGCTTCTCAGTGGAAGATGGGTGTCTCTGTACAAACCCAGGCTCTGAAGAAGGAGCTGCTTTGCCCTCTGCTTCCCCAATTCCACTACAGGCAGCAGGCAGCCCTGCTTCCAGAGCAGGATTTAAACCCTGTGCAAGCAGGAAACCACCCACAGTGAGGAGAGTGCATGGACTGATCAGGAACCTGATCTGCTCATTGCTCTGTAGTGCACATTCCTCTGCAGAGCACATTCTTCTAATCAAAGAAGTGCATTCTCCCATGATACAAAAAACCCCAAATTTCTTGTTATGTGCTTCTCCCTCACATTGCAGATCTAGTTAAGGACATAGAACTACTCATGAAAATAACATCACTGCTCAGCTTCTGGTTTGGGGCACGTTCCTCAGAAGCTGAGTTTGTTGCTGTTCCATTACTATTTCTCCAACAAGTGACTGTTTCCTCAACAGCATGTCTCACTGAACGACTGTAGACATCTGGCACATCAATACTTAAACAGGGAGCTCTCTCCTGAGCCCTAACAAGGCAGCCAGATGGGTATCAACTAGGGTGTGCACTCAATTTCAGAGTGATGTCCACACATGTGGGGCCTTTCTGACAGCATTCACCAGTTCAAAAATATTACTACAAAAGTTTATTTCCTCTGAAGAACAATTCAACACATACCTTAACTGCATCAGCAGCCAAACTATAGACAGCTTCTAGCAGGGGAGTCTGGCAACACCGCTCACAGCCTCTGCAGCTGGAATGCTGTGGATGTTAAGAGCAAGTCACAGCCCAGTGCCAAGGCACTGTCACCTACCGGTGCTTGTCATCATCTCTGTTTCTTGGAATCTCTTTCCCTGCTCCGGTCTCTATCCCTGTCCTTCCTGTCTCTGTCCTTCCTCACCCTCCCTCTGCTCTTCTCCTCTTTGGAGTCCCTCTCGCTTTCACCCCAAGTCCACGACCGCTCTCTTTCTGGCCACCGCTTGTCTCTGCTCCTGTCATGGTCTCGCTCCCTTGTTCTCCAGTCCCTTGATCCCTCACGAGACCAATTTCTTTTCTCTGCTGATCCTTCTCCATAGAAATCACTTTTCATGTTTGGCAGATTGATGGGCTTTCGGAAAGGTCTGTCCCGTCCTCCGAACCGGAGCTGCCCGGATTCCTTTTTGCCTCCAAAACCACCTCCAAGCCTCCGAGGAATCCATCCTTTAAGCGTTCTTTCCAGTTCAAAATCCACAAAGATCTCGTGCTGATCGATAACCAGCCTGTTGGCATCTCTGTGGGCCTTCACGAGGGCTCGCTCCTCTTTGTACTCAATAAATGCATACCCCTTGGAAAACCCAGTGACCAGGTCTCGAACCAGACGGAGCTTCCTGATGTCTCCATAGCGGGAAAACACCTCCTTTAACTTCTCTTCTGTCGTCTGAAGATTGAGCCTTGCTACAAACAGGGTGAGGTGAGGGTCTCCTGTAACTCCCTTGTTGGGTACATAGCGTGCCAGCATAGCCCTCCATATGGCACGGTCGTGGGGCTCCTCATCTGTGCCATCAATGCTGCCGGCTTTGAGCGGGTCATACTCCTTTGCGATGGGCGCCCAGTCGTTCATGGTCTAGTGGGGAAAACCACATAAAATACCTAAAAACACAGACTCACGGGTATTTTCATCCCAAAATCCCGAGAAGCGGGACCAACTTAAATAAACCACCAACGGCGCTGTTGGTTGACTTCATCTCAGTAACATGTCGGCGAGCCTGGATCCGCCTCAGGCTGAGGGAACCCGCCGCTCCGGCCTTCCCCTGCGGGCCCTGCCCCGTACCCCGCCGACGGAACCCGCGGTCCCCTCGCCCGGCTGCCGCGGTCAGAGGCCGGGCAAGAGGGGAGCCGGTTCCGGCGCTGCTCATTTACCCCCGTTCCCGTTCCCCGTTTCCTCTGGAGCGGCTCCGCCGCCATCCCCCGGCCCCTCGCCCAGGAGCCGCTCCGCCATGGCGCCGGCGAATGTGGCGATAAGGAACCCCCGGTGCATTTACCTCCTTCCCTCCCCGCCCAGCTCGGGTCGGTGCTCACGGCGGAGCGGAGCGAGGGCTCGGGCCGCGGCCCCTCGGCGGCAGCGGAAGGCGGGCGAGCAGGCGGTGACTCCTGAGGGGAAGGGGCAGGGCGGGAAGCGCGGCCGGGCATGGAAACCGCCGCCGGCGGGAGGGGCCGCTCTGCCCGCGGGGCCCGCCGGCAGCAGTGCCCGGCCCGGCCCGGCCGAGCACCGGGGAGTGAGCTAGCGGGTGGGCATGCAGCAGGGCCGGGAGGAGGAGCTGCGGCAGCAGGAGGAGGATGGCGGCCCGGAGAGGGCTCTGGAGAAGAGCCCGTTCGAGCTGACCGCCGGCGATGTCTATGACATCTCCTCCGTGGTGGGCCGCGACCTGCTGCAGCTCAGCACCGGCCCGCGGGTGCCCGCCGCGCTGGCCCGGCTGCAGTTCAGGATCGTGAGGGTGCTGGAGATGCTGGAAGCGCTGGTGAGCGACAGCAGCCTGGCCGAGGAGCAGCTGCGCCTGGAGCGGGACAGCCTGCGGCGGGAGCTGGAGGAGCTGCGGCGAGGGGCGGCCCGGGGCAGCGCCCCGCAGGTGGGTGCCCGCCGTGCGGCACGCACCGTGCTGCGCTGCATGGACGGGCCCCTTGGCCCTGGGGCTGCAGCAACACGGTCGTGGTCTGTCCCCTCGGCCACATGCAGGTCCTGAAACCCGCCCTAGCACCAGATGGCTCAGACGGTAGTGCTGCCGTAACCGCCAGGCCCTTTACCGCAGCACAAGTCTCATAAAGTTCACTTCTGGTCTTTCTAGAAGGTCTTGAAGCCGTTTCCTGAGCAGGGATCTTCAGGGTTGTGGCAAGGCACAGCGCTGTGGATCCCTCACTTCTGTTTCACTTTTGTGACTAACCGCTTGGGGCTGTGCTAGTGGAGTTCGCACGCACAGGCAGGTTCTCAGCACACAAATCCACCGTTGATCAGCTCTCACACAGCGCTAGTTCCATAAAAACAGCTTGCCGTAGGTGTGAACACTAAAGCTTTGTTTCTCTGAAACTGGTGTCTGTGACCCAAGAAGCCATTGCCACAAAGGTCTTAAATGAGGAAAGGAGAATTCAGTTCTTACCTCTCTCTGCCGGAGTTTTGCTGTGGTATTAGGCAGATTGCTCAGCCTTTCTGGTCATCTGAAGAGCAGACAAAAGCAGCTTCTTGGCAGAGTAGCTTGCAAATTCTTTGGACAGAAACTTTGCTTTTAGCTGTGGTTGGAGCCCATAGCAGTCAGGCCCTGTACTACGTGGGAAATGCAGTCACCAAGGGAATGCAGAAATAATAGGAAAAGCTCTAATTAGCTGCTTGGGAAAAAAATGAGGATTCTGATGAAATCCTACTAGCTCTAATTACTACATATTTATAAAATTAAGAGGTTTTACTCTTACGAGTGCCTTGGGTTTCACAGGTCACAAGGTGATAACCACCAGCGTTTGTTTTACAGCTCAGCCTTGGACCAGATAAAATGGTCATAGACCTCACAGACCCCAATCGCCCCCGGTTCACACTGCAGGAGCTGCGAGATGTGCTGCAGGAGCGCAACCAGCTGAAAGCTCAGCTTCTGGTGGTGCAAGAGGAGCTACAGTGCTATAAGAGGTCAGCAAAGAACTAATAACAATTACTTCTTATAAGCTTATAAGATCAGAATATTGCAGGTGTGAGCACTTAGATTGGGCTGGCACTGTCCAGATGTGATAGACGTCTGTGCTCCTAAAACCCTACAAATGAGTAAAGGAAAACAGGGAAATGAAGGCTCTATGCATCATACTTAAAAAATCAACTCCCTCTTACTCTGCACAGTGCACAGCCTGCTCCTGTAACCTACATAAGTTACTCCCACTCCACACACAAGCTGGGTTCTCACACACATGAATTCACCTCCGAGGTCACAGCAGTCGCATGCACACTCTTCCTGTCTAACGCCACATACCAGAGAGCACGGGGGTTTCCATCTCTTTAGTCAAAATCTCCTTCCTCCTCCAGCTTGCCAAGGGGGACGTCAGTTTATCTACAGTTCCTGTGCTCCTACACCGGCTATGGATTGATCTAGAAAGAATATTAAGCTCTTTCATCATCATTTAAGATAAGCTGTGGGGTTTTTTGTTTTAAGACTGCCACCAGAGGGTTGTGTGAAGTACCTGAACTGTGCCAGACAAGGACTTTTTGAGCAGGGTTTTGGTCTAGAAAACCAAATCAGTGAATCAGTCTGAGCCCAAGGATGGGATGCAAGAAGGACCTTGCTACAAATTCCTTCACCCCCTAAAGTTTCCTCATCTTTGAGGCAAGAAGCTACTTCATCTAGACAAAATGGCTGAGTGCATTGGATCTCAGTTGAGATGCCTCAGCAGCATCCTGTTAGATACAGTAACCCACCCTTTGCCTTGTCTGTAACAGGCAGGTTAAGCCAAGAAGTTAAAGTTAAATCTAAGAAGTAAGTTTACAAACTGCTCAGCAGGACTTCTCACAGCATGACGGCACACTGCTCTGCTGCCTGCCTTTCCTGGGTGCCCACTGCAATGTCTTCATGCTTTGACTTCCCAGCTGCATTACACAGTGTGTTACAGGCCAAGTTAAACATTAACAGTATGAATGTTTCAGGTTTTGAGCGATATAAGCCACAGTGCTGTGCACCTAAAGACCTGCTTTTCAATTCAAGTAACTCTACATGGTTATCTCTGTGTACAAGATTACATCTTAAACCAAAAACCATCTTCCCCTCGAAAATACACGTAAAATCCCAATTATAATAACTGCATGGCCATAAAGAGTAGCTGTGCAGTGGAAGAGCATAACTATATGTTCTAAAGTGGCTTGTGTATATTGGAAATGAGTTGGTTCTAGCATAAAGTAATGGATGTTCTTACACAGATTGAAAATGACTGATGTTTAGGGATTGCACCTCAAATCATGATTTCTGAGTAGAAGCTGGATCTGCAGTCACCAAACAGCTCATAGTCCCATTTCTCTAAGAGGAGAATCTGCCCCAGAATCATCCTGTGCCTGATGTCACACCAGTTTCTAGATGCTCTCCTGTATTTGTACTTCAAGGTCCAGACGAGTGTTGCTTTGCTACTTCCAGCCTTCACCTATTGCAAGCACAAGCTTTGGCCCACTCAGCTCCTGAGATAAATGAGGTCAGCTCAGGACAGCAAACTGGCATGCTGTGAAAACAGTGTTGTGTGTCAGCTGGTAAAATCTATCCCCATTCCAAGCCAAGGAAACATCTCTTGGTAGAACTGAAGCTTTTGCCTAAAAGAGGTGGTTACAACCTTGCGGAGTGTAGCAGCAATGGAGTAAGGTGATGGAATCCACTTCTCCTCTGCAGGATGGGAAGAAGAACAGGCAGATGTCCTGCAGGGAAGCTGGGAATCTCCCATCTGTTCCCTGCTGCATAGCGGGAGCTTTCATGGCTGCACTGAAGGTGCCACAGATCCACCCGTGCAGAAATTCACCATTTGCCTCTGCACCCTACTATTATCTTTGGGCTTTTGTACAAATCCAACATGTAATTACACTTCCCTGTCACTCCATGATATTTGATGATAATTTTCATGATATTTACAATTCTTCCTATGTGGAAAAGTGAGCTCATTATCTTTGTAGTGTTCTCATTAAAGCACAGCCTAAGCAAAATTATGTTACAGTACTTAGGAAAAATAAGAGCAACTCATTACAATAGGCCAGGCTGCTGCTCCTGTCCTGTGAAGGGTTTTAGATGCAATACCATACTATGCACAAAGCCACAAAAACTAAGTAAATAAACCCACTTCTTTTCCCAGTGGGATCATCCAACACAGAAAGGACCAAACTGAAGAACTGGCAAAAGAAGCCAGGGGCAGCAGCTCCGGCCCCAGCAAGGACAGCGAGGAGAAGACAATCATCAAACGGCTGTAAGTTTGTGCCTGCATGTTATTTTCTGGGAGAACGTGGCAAGCTCCATGCTTGGTGAATCCAGGGATGAATTCTGAACTTTAGCCTACTTGGCTGCTTATTGTTTTCTCCTCCTCTCCCTGCAAAATTAAAACCTGATAGAGAAATCCTTTCCTGTGGAAAAAGCACTCCATAGGGTGCAGCCTCCACCCAGGCCAGTGGGGCCTCACTCTTTTTTTCTAGGAAAAATAAGCATTTCAGAGGAAAACTATGTGCCCCTGGCCTCCCCTGCTAGCACACACAGCCTGTGCTGTGGGAACATGCTGGCTGGCCCTGGAGGCTCCCACTGGATAAGGCAGCCACACACAGTACCCACACGCTCAGGCTGTGTCCCTGAAGTTCCCCAAAATAGCAGAACACATTGACAGAGCCACCTCAGGGGCGGTTCCTCCTTTTCCAGTTGTACATTGTTGTTTCCTTTTTTTGTTGTTGTTGTTTTATTTCTCTTTTTTTTAGGTTCTCTTTTAAACATGGAAAATGAGCATCCTCAAACACTCAACCACTCCTGTGCGGAAGTGGAGCTGCTGAGAGCCTACCAGGGTGTTGGGGGAAGGGTTAATGACTGGAAGAAAAATCATCATTTACTGTAGAGAATAAGCAATCTCATCACAATCACGTTGTACAATATTCTGTCAGAATAGATTTTACTTGGCTTTTTTAGAAACTGTTTGACACATTTTGTATTTCTTATATTCCTACCAGATGTTTCACACATGTAGAAAATAAATGTTTATACAAAGGTGGCTTTTATTCTTATTAAAAGAGCCTGTGGTGATGACTTTTTACAAAGGCACATAGTGATAGGACAAGGGGAATGGTTTTAAAGTGACAGAGGAGAGATTTAGATTACACATTAAGATTTTCTTCCCTGTGAGGGTGCTAAGGCACTGGCACAGGGTGCCCAGAGAAGCTGTGGGTACCCCATCTCTGGCAGTGTTCAAGGCCAGGTTGGACTGGGCTTGGAGCAAGCTGCTCCAGTGAAAGGTGTCCCTGCCCATGGCAGGGGGTTGGAACTGGATGAGCTTTGAGGTCCCTTCCAACCCAAACCATTCTACCACTTATTTTCCCTGTCCACTTATCAAAACACTCAGCCCAACTGATCTTGCAAGAGGAAGATGCTGTTAGGAGACACACACCATTCACAAAGGAGCACTGGGAGAGAGGAATCCATTTGGGCTGCAGTTTCCACTGCTCTTATGCAGAAAGTTACCTTACACTTGAGGAAAAAAGGAACACTTGTTGTGTGTCCTTACATCAGATGGGCAATACACAGGCAGCAGATGCCTGTCACACCCCACCTCACCAAATGGAGATGAAGTTGGGCTGCAACAACAAAATCCCTGCCCAGGCTGGAGTGGCTTTTTGGGGTCAAGATGGAAGACAGCAGCAGAGAGCATAGTAAGGGAATAGATGCTGCTGCATCATGCTCTGCCCACAGGAAGCACTGATGTCTTCTCAGAGGTGCGGACATGCTATAACTGGAACAGATGCACCAAACACTCCATTTCTGACAGCTAAAAGGCCCCTGTGTACACAGCTGTATTTTTCATAAGCTCTGTTCTTTCAATCAACTGTCACAACCAGTGTATTAGCCCCAGTAATGAGATTTATCCCTAGTGAAGCATATGGGACAAACAGAGGAGTAGTAAAAGAAATGTGAAAGATACCAATTAGGTTCCACATTTAGAAGAGTAGAATTTCCAGAGCAGACAAGTCTGAACAGACATAAAAAGGGCAGTAGCAGGTATCAAACCATGATCTGACTCCCTTCAGAAGTAAAAGCAGGCTCTGAAATCTTTTGATTCCCTCTCATACAAGAGCAGCATGAAAAATATAGGACACTTCATTGTGCATCTGCTGAGATACACAGCGTGCACGTGGCTTAGCAGAACTGCAGACTCCTTTCAAAAACAATTTGTTAGCAACTGTACATTAGCAAAGCAACGTCACAGATGCCTGACCTGAGCAAGCTGGTTTAGCTGGGGCACACAACTGAAGTCATTTTGCCATCTTCAGAATACTCATAAGCTTTGGCTGCGTTCCTGTCATGTATTTTCTAGAACATGGAAGCAGGGAAGTTACTGCATATCCTTAGCACAGGCTTTGTGTTTAGAGAACAAAAAAAAAAAAAAGACCCAGTCATGCATCAGCAACAGCCAGGATACATCCCCAAGTTGAAAAGAAATGTTTACCTATGCTCTGAACTCCATCCTCTTCTGGGGTTTATCCAGGGATGCACTTTCCGATCTCCTTTAAAAGGGGAGGGGGAATTATGTCCCCAAACACACCAATCACTCTATGAAGTCATAATGAAGCAATCTCAGGTAATAAACTGCACAAACTACACAGAGCTGTGCAAAAGTAACAGCCTTCCACAGAGGCACAGAACACTCTGCTGTAGCCTTGGGCCACTGCCGTTAGGGGAAGGAGACAATAATGAAAGCTGAAATTATTCTTCCAGTTTACCATTTAAGATGTGTTTTATAGAAAAGGTGGGAGTATTTGATCTATATGTGATCTCTATATATCAGTTTCTAAAAAAAAAAAAAACAAGTAAAGGATACATATGCAGTGCAACATCAGCTTTATTACCATCTTCCAATGCAGTGCTACTTGATTACCAGTTAAGCATTTCAGAGAAGACAATTTTCCTATTATGTAAAACAGGGAGAGATCTTCCCCCTTTCTTGTTTACAAAAGTGATGTGGAAGAACAGAGGTTTTAAGCTATTCAACCTGATAGAGAACAGGCAAATGCTTAAATAAAATGAAGAGAAAAAACAACATTTCATTCCAATTTTGACTAAAGGGAAGTGCTCTAGTACAGGAGGATCCTGTACACAGTGCTGTAGTCTCTGCTACTAGAGACTGAGACCAGGAAAAAGTCAGTGCCAACTCAAATGAGTCTGCCAAGGAAGCTTATCTGTAACTCATATATGTAAGGTAACAGGTCTCCAGTTAATTCCTCAGAAATGGTGAACACACACAGGCCAGCCCTGACCATGTATTAAGTAGTAAATAATATAAAGCATTTAATGGCTAATGATTTTCACAGCTTTCTTTCAAAATGCTAATGATCTGCAATGGAGACAGGTACTATAGCAGCCACTTCATCAATAATAAATATATTCTTTATTTTACAGAGATATTGTCTTCAAGTTTTTAATTTAAAAAATACATCACTAAGCCACCACTCTTGCTGCTGGAGCATACAGCCGGGATGTTGTTGCTATTTGACCTATCACATAGGCAAGCATCTAAGATTGTCCTAGAAGGCACTAGCTGGAACAGCAGCAGCCTTCAAGACGTGAGGAATAGAAGACATTAACAGAGCCACAGATCCCTTGCTGACCCCTTTCCAGCAGCAAGCGTGGCTGATGGCTCACAGCCATTTTCATCTACACACATGCCAAGTCTGCCTTGGCAAAAATTCCAACTGGTAAGAATTCATCTTTAACATAAAGGACCTGCATTGTATTGCCCGCCTATATCACAGATTTGGTTCTCCAACAGTAATGTCACAAACATCTGCAAGATGCTGAACACTCAATTCCCATTTAAGACAGTGGAACCATGCTGACAGAATTACAGGACCAGGCAATAAGGAACCTACTTTCTTCATTGTGTCAACTCCATCATTACAGTTTGAAGCTGCATATGAAGATGACTCCTGTTTTTGGAAGCGCTATGCTCTACTTCAAGCATTCACAGTAAATAAATAGCTTCTGATGTGGCTAATTAGCATAGGAAGGTAATAAAAAATTTTTTTGGAGAGAGCTTTTTCTTCTTAAAAACCCTCTGGAAGACACCTCCGAGAACCAGCCATCAGCTATAAAAAGGTACCTTCTTCAATTGTAGAAAATGAGTCAGGTCAAACATTGTTTCTCACTGTGAAGACAGAACTTCACACTTCTATTCAGTATCAACCCAGTCTATCAAAATCCATCCTCCTTTGGCTTGGAGTCATTTCTCTAAAGAAAGCAGCCAATTTGACCATGGATTTCCCCTCAGCACCAGTGCAGTTAAAGTTCACTGCCAACATGAAATACTGGAAGAACTGGGTCCCTATCACAACTTATTTGAGAACAATAGTAGCATCCATCTCAGAGAAGCCTGTCAGCACCAGGCTGTAAGAAGTAGTCTGACAAGCAGTGTAGCCACTGGATGCACGAGTCAGAGTACAGAAGTACATCTGCTGTCCTAAAACTAATGCCAAATTCAGCACTCCACAAAAGTGGAGCATGAGATTTCATTGCAAAAGCAGAAGCACAACCCAAGAGGTTATGTTTCTGTGGAAGTCTTTGACTGCATGCTCAAGTGGCACCGGTCACACACAAGTATTCAAATTTTAGGAAGGGTTTCCCTTTTATGATATAAAATGGTTTGGCAATCTAAGATCAATTAATCAAGCCTGCCTGGAAAACTGTAATAGGTATTTAAATACTGCAAAGCAAAAAAAGTAGCGTTTTATGAGCTCAGAACACCATAAGTAGTCCACTAAGAAAGGTGAGGGAAGTGAGGATGGGGGAAAAAAGCCATCCACTGACTCTTTGTAGAGCCAGTGGACCCACTCAGTCCAAAAAGAAAAAAAACCCCCAAACTAAGATGAAGAATTAGTGCTTCAGCCATGGATGAGCTTCTATGGAAGCTTTGCTTCTGTCTCCGTAGTCGTACAGCAGTTCTTCGCCTGCTTTAATGTCTCTGGAAGCTATGAGTATGAGATGAGGCACGCCGTCAATGTCATGAAGCTTTGTTTGACAATTGCCACATTTGCTGTGATTAATCAGTCTTCCCAAGCGATTAGTTTCTTTTGTAGCATCAACACTGAAAGAACAAGAACAGAACTCAGGACTGCTGCTTATCATACAGTCATGATGTGGCCAAAACCCAAAGTGCAGACCAGATAAAGAATAAGGAATCCACACAAGGCTTGAAATAACAAAGGAAAACCAGAATATCTTTATATGATTAAACAGACTGCACATAATATGGCATGTAGGTAAGCTCTTAGAAGTGTTTAAGTTAGCACAAAATCCTGAAAATGGAAAACTATGAACTGTGTCTGAGCTGCCTGTTTCTAAGCAGCAATCAACTGTTCACAAGGAACAGCAGAATCCAGATGGAGAACACCACCAGAAACACCTTAAACACCCTCTCCTTAGGAAAGCTGTGTCCAAGCTGAGTCATATCTGCTGAGTAAGCCAGCAAGAGCCTCTACTCACACAGAAATCTGTGAATGTCTAAATACTAGATGCCCAGCTTCCAGGGATTGGACACGAAATCTTTAGTGCTCCTTCTTTGCAGCTATCATTATAGACTACAAGTCAGACACTTAGAACATAGGGTACTGCCAAATAACTAATATACAGGTTTAGTGACCCACACTCCAGTACCATCAGCCCAAGAAGAAAGAACAGTCTGAGTAGTTGCTTTGAGAGAACTGGAGTTTGGGGCAAATGAAACAGCAAGAGGGATAAAAGCACACACATGGGATGGGTATCAGGCTCTAGAGAAAGGAGAAGACTCAGTCACAAACAGCTCAAGGAGACCTTTCTCTTCCAGAGAGTTTGTCCATGCTGCTTTTCAAACAAGCCCCTTGCAACTCTGGAAAAGTAGATAATTTTACGGAGAATAAATTTAGGCAGAAGTCCATGGCAGAGCTCGAAGTCTCATCCAAGCAGATAAAGTCTCTTTATAGCTTGTGCTGTACTTCAGAGAAGAGGCATCTGAGTCACCTACCACTCCTTTTAGCCCAGAGGTACAGGATGCTCTTGGACATGAAACAGCACTCAAAGACTTCCTAATCCATGGTTCCTGTTAATTTTTTTTTTTCATGAAACCAAGAAGACTTCACAGCATTCAAAGCCTCTAATCACTCAACTATGACACTTAAGGAAAGAGAAGCTTACCAGTACGTTTTGCTGAGGTACTGAAAATAGTACATATAGCAGCCAGTGGATGGGTCTTGAGCATACACTGCTTCTCGCTTTTTAGCATCTGTGATCTCTATGAGATCCCCATGATATTCAACTACAAATTCTCCTCGATTAAATTCTTTAGTAGCAATTACTCCTCTCCCTTTGCCATCGATGTAATCCATCTGTCAAGTTGAAAAGAAAATCAGCTGGGAAATTAGAGAGTATTTACATGATTGCAAATAGGCTGTTTACTAGGGAGTGAGGGATTTGTCAGTCAAAATTGCTACCACAGGGTATTGCAGACAAAGCCATAGAAGCACAATGCACAGCACTGTGGAAGAAATTTGGGAATACAGGAAGAAAAATAGGAAATATAGGAAGAAATGTGCATTTGGAGGACACACTGAGTTACCAAGTGTTTTGATACAAAGTCTTCTAATCAAAGAACTAAGAGTTACTTTAAGTAAACCATACACAGTTACCTTTTTTTTTTTAAACTAACCATTAGCTGAGGCAGCTTTTTCATTTCAGGGGCACCATCATCATACACAGGTTAAGAAATTAGACTAACAGAAAGATCACCCACCAGTATACTTCACTATTCCTGCCCTTGCCATTATCCTGAGAGCCATAGTGAAGACAAACAGCGACTGGCTGTCAATGCGCTAAGAGAATTTGTTACCATACAGAGTGTATAAACATGACAATTAAGATGCTGTATCAAACCCATTTCTAGAAACAAACCCAAGAAATGGGATACCAAAGGCAGCAAGTGCATTTTCAATAAAGATTCTAAAGCCCTCTCAATATATTTATGACTGAGGCTGCACATATTCTCCAGAGACAAATATCACCAATCCAGAAAGGAAGACATTGTGCTTCAGTTTTGCTGCACTTTCATCTCACTACCAAGGAAGTGCAGCAGCTCTGAGACAGAGTTCTGCTATTTTCTGCTTAAACAGATTAACAGCAACATACTGTAGTTACCTTCATTCCTTCTTCCTTCCCACTTGTAATTAGCTCATCTATTTTTCTCCTCTCCTCAGTCTGCAGAAGAAACAAGAACAAACAAAACCATACTATAGTTGATAACTTTTATAGCTCATTCTAGAGCTGAAAAGACAATATCCCCCCTAGTTTTTCCAAACCATCCCATATCTTTAGCAAAATTGAATGGTAAAGAGATAGATTTCTGCCCCCCAAAATACACAAGCAGCTAGATTCTGTCCTAGAAGAACTGGACCAGCATTTCCACATTTTCTGTTCTCTACAACACTTTCACCACAGCGCTGTTTGTATTTGGCCAGTGGATACCACTTACAGACAGTTACATCCTTTCTCAAACATTCCATTAACCAGCAATGCTATAAGTAATGTTATTATAACAAGAAACACTACCTCCAATTCAGATTTGCTCTTCCTGGAACTTCTTCTAACTGGGTAATAATCTGTTACTTTTCGATTTGATGTTCTTCCTTGTGCTCTAAGGGATGAGAGAAACAGAAAACACATATTTCAGGCTATTTGTGAAGTTACACCTCTAGGACAGAGGTAGCTGTAAGCAACTCTTATTTGCATTGGTATGTTGAGAGGTGATCAATCAGTGTTTATGAGAAGATAAGAAACTTGAAGTCAAAAGCTACATCCTCTTCTCTTTCCCACATTATTTTGTTACTCTAGTACTAAGTCTTTAATAACAAGAATGAAATGCTGCTGGAAACTACCCAATGGTCACGCTACAATCTGAAGGCTCCGTGTCATGCTCTGCCAGAGGGTGCACTAAAATTTAGCTCATGAAAACCTTTTGGAAAGGAGCTCATTAATGTTAGGTCACATCACTCTGGTATCAGGAGAAAGCATCAGCTCAGCCAGGAGGCTCTCAACTGTTCTGTTTCTGTCCACAGAGAAGTAGGTCTTAATAGGTCATTAGTTTCTTTGCCTATAGGTGACCAGCAAGTATTTCACTGGAGATAAGACTTACCAGCACTGCCTTCAAGAAAACCAGAAGTCCTCTGCAAGGTAGCAAAATAATTTGGGTGCTATTTCTATATTTCAAACATGTTAATCTTGAGAAAACAAAGAAGTCACCTTGAAGATTTCTTCCGCCCAACACAATCATTTGCTTTGCTTACAAAAAGCCAACAAGAGTAACATTGAGTACGTGTCTGACTATAGTTCCTGAAGGAAAAACGTAGATCAAAGCTTGCTGGTGCAAAAGGACATACAGAAGAAATGCATTTACAACTCCAGAAGTCACTTACTTTCTCCTTGGTCCATGTTTTGCAGTAACCATCTTCTTCGCAGCTGGCTTTGCATTGGCCTCATCAGTGCAGTCTGACGACAGAGGTGATTTTTGAGTTTCAACAGTTTCTTGGTTTTGATCAGAGGAGGGCACTGAGGTATCACACTCACCCTTGTCCTCATCTTCTAGATGAACAGCACTCTTCTTTCTTCCTGCTGATGGGAAAACAAAGTAAGGTTCTGAACTTGGGATCAATTACACCAGAGCGCTTTTAATGAATTCCAGTGTTCTCTAGTCCAAGTTTCTAGTTCCACCAAACAGGAGAAAGAGAAAGCGAATGATACAACCTCTTTCTGCTAGAATACAGACAGGCTGTTACTCAACTTTTAACTAGTCATTGTTACAGTACACATAGTATAGAGGGAGGAGGGGTGAGCAGAGAAAACATGAAACAGCACCCACGTGCTTTGTCACTTTAGGTTTGCAACTCAGTTTTCCAAACCTGAACACATAGCACCTCCAGTGCAGTGCTTGAGACAACTGCAGTTTGCCACGCAGTGCCTCTGGCATACTAAATGACAAGTTGCCATAAGGTAATCAACATCCTGCAGTGGAGAAGGAGAGGAAGCCTTTCTGGATCCCACACTGTGGTGATCGATAGATGCAGACATTGGTACCAAGTGGACAACACCACCCAGACAAAATACACCAGAGCTCAAGGGTTGGCACTTATAAGAACTCTACCCCATACACAACCAACTCGTGCTAGGTTGCATGCGTCCTACCTTTATATGACCACATCCTCCTTCTCACTTAACTGATTTAGAGGTAGGTGAGCCTGGTTTAAAGCTGAATAAAATTTTTATGTAAGGCAAATCCCCAGGTTTAACAGACCCATCTGCTGAGACAGATGCTTTCATCTCCCTGGAGAAATAAAACACAGCTGCAAGGCCACAGCAGTGGGCCAAGCTGTGTGAAGCCATCTTCACTTTCTTGTCAGAACTGGGGACCTAAATTTGGAGCTAAAGGCCTCAAGTTTCCAGAAAACCTCTCACTCTGTGTGGAATGCGACTTAAACTACCTGCTTGCTAAAAGTGCTTGCGTCAAAATGCTTTAACAAATTACCAAAGTTATTAAATGCACCTTTAAACACAAGCCAACTTTTTTCTCAGCTCTCCCATAAAGTTACAGAACATTCCCATTTGTGCTCAGTACACTGAGGCATCTCTAAAGCCTGGCACTCAGCATCCAGTGTGTGCTCCTCATTCTTACCACCTTTATTTTATTCTAAAAATGTAAGCATTTTCTTTTGTAAGTGCCTCTACCTCATACCTGTTATGACTTTAAATTGCCTTTATAAGAATTAGCATAAAGCAAATGCTTGAATAAATAGGGTTTAGGTAAAAAAAAAAACAAACAAAAAATATAGAGAAGCTGCTAAACACTGACCTGAAGCAGCAGAGTAGTGACAGAACTGGAGATTAGGGCATATTGACAACGCAATCATTAGCTTTTTACAGCCAGAGAGACAATACAAACACAGCCAGACAAAAAAGCAGGAGGAAAATTGCCTAATAAACCCCGACCTAAGTTCTAAGAAGGATAAGAACAAATTCATCTTTGTGGAGTCCCAGTTTGCTGATAGAGGTGTAGGACTGGGAAAGCAACTGGGTCAGGGGAGCTGCGTGGCCTTCTTGGCTGTGAAGTTTTCCCGTGGGGGGGTGGAGAGAGCATATTTAACAGGGTGAGCAATCAAAAAAAAAAATCAATCTTACCAATTCCTTTCCTGCAGGTTTCGTTTAGTGTTTTGCCCTGGCATTTCACCTCGTGATACATGACAGAGTTTTCTTCTTGAAGCGGGGGGCGAGCACCCGGAGCTTTGGAAGGATTCAGGTAGCTGTAGATTTTGGACTGACCGAGAAACACATTCTCCTAAGACAGGCCCACACAGAAACCAATACGTCACAAAGGTGTCCGGAACTCAGAGCTGGTATCCACAACACACTGCAGAGAGCTGATGCGTTGATGTGTTACTACACTGCTTTAATGCATCATCCTTGCTGCTGTTGCTATCTCTACTAAGTGAAAACATAACAGTGTTAAATATTCAGAGCACTTTACTAATGCAAACTCCTAGTCCAAGAAGACTTTCACAGGAGATGGGGCAGGATGGGGTAGTCACAACTAACTCCAGCCTCCACCCTGTGTTTCACAGTATGAACTCTGGTGCTAAAAAACAACTCCAACCCAGAGCTCCTCAGGAGGAAGGCGGCCTCAAAGAGTGCAAGCCAAAAAAAATACACATAACACAGCAAAAATCACCCAAGCCTAGAACATAGCTCTCATAGCCAGAGAGCTATGAGCTTACCAAAAGGCTCTCAAGAGGTGTCAGATATTACAGCAGTTAACTATATGCTCTACTAGCACTGCAGAGGACGCGAATCAGTTTTGCAGGGTCTACCTTGAGGGATACCTCACAGTGAGGGCTGGGAGATAAACAGCACTTTTAATCTGCTGCATTGCACAAAATAAAGCATAAAAGTTGTTCACAGCAAAAGAAACTTTAGAGAGTCCTCACACTTATGTCCAGCCAGGAGAAGGGTAAAATCCGCTGGCATAGTCAAACACCTCAGAGAGCGGGGTTTGTGCACTGGCTCAGGCTCCAGGAGCACCAAGAGAGGGGTATCAAGTTTAGCAAAGTGTACAGGAGTCGTGTCACTCTCAGAGTCCCCTGCCACCTCACCGAATCTGGCTGTGCAGCATATGGAAGTGACA
The DNA here is from genome assembly GCA_039877255.1 of Loriculus beryllinus. NCBI lineage: Eukaryota > Metazoa > Chordata > Aves > Psittaciformes > Psittacidae > Loriculus > Loriculus beryllinus. The sequence goes on along the minus strand of JBCJKH010005083.1, from coordinate 5,922 downwards.
GGGATTTCAACCACTAAACCTCAGCCTCTGCACAAGCAGATGCAACTTGGGCCAGAATGAGTTTCTCTTGGCTATATTTTGATTCAACTAAAAGCAATTTTCAGACATTGCAAGCCAGTTAAAACAACAAAAACATGCATTCATATCTTTAAAAAAGCACACAAAGATTCTTGTTAGTTAAAAAATAGCTCCAATATAGCTGACTAAACAAGTGCTCCAGTATAGTCACATAAACACTAAAAAAAAGTAAAAAAAGCACATAATAGAATACATGGGATCATTTTAATAATTAACATAATCATGTGTAACAAACTTAATGGGTACACAATTCATATGCAAAATAAGACAAGTTAGAGGCTCAAATCTTGGTCTACAAATGAACTTTACTAAAGGTTCCAGGCAGTAGAACAGCCTGGAAAAAAGCAAATTAGGTCACTCCCTGAGCCCCAATATTTCTGAAAGGCCCATGAAAGACAAGAGATCCTAAAAAATGGGGCTTTGAAGGATGACACGTTATGAAAACTCCATTTTAACAACTGCAAACAGCAAACCCCGCACTGCCAAGTTGTCAAGATTTAGCAAGGAGTTTAAATAAGGGCATTTTCCGAGAAATGCCAGAAGCATGAACTCCAGCAGTCCACCTGCCAGCACAGCCTTTTGGCTTTGCAAAGACCATGAACAGGAAGCGAACAAGTATTTTCTTAGCCTAGCTTTCTCCCGTGTTCCCAGCTCCCTGCCTGCTGTGCTCCTGGCGCTGAGAAGCGGCTGCCACGTCTTTGTGTGTGCCAGGCTGGAGACCCTCGAGCAGAGACTTTCCCAGAGCAACAGAGCACACAGGGGTTGCTGAGGAGCTCTGGCATTAGATGCCACGGCCACAATTACTTCCATAGAGAATTAAGCCACAAGTGACGACTAACCACCGGCCAGCCGCATGTAACAGAAAACGGGGGAGATGTTAAAGGGGAATTGCCAAGCCCAGGGCCTGGCTGTTCGTAGGGCAAACACGAAAAGAGCCCGGCTCCACCGCGGGTTAAGCAATTTCTGAAAGATGCGGGGAGCCCCCGCCGCCTGTGCCCTGAACCGCACAGTGCCGGGGGCGGCCAACACGCCCCGCGGAAGGAAGCGGAGGGCGCAGCCGACCCCAGGCAGCCTCTCGCCTCGCTCTGCCCCCCCCCCCCCCATGCTTACCCCACCGGCCCGGGGGCGGCCGGAGCCTTTCCTCTCGGCGCTCTCGGGTCTCGCCTCCTCCGCGCCGCCCGCCCGGGCCTTGGGCATATTCCTCCCTAGGAGCAAGGGGGGAAGACCGGCGCCTGAGCCATGTCCGGCACGGCCACCCACGGTCATCGCCCGTCCGCTACGGCCTGCGCCATGTTTAAAGGGCTGGATGCAGCAGGGCGAGCCGCGGCGGCCCAGCCCCTTCCCGGCGAGCTGCGCACACTGCGCGGGGGAGGAGTCCCGCCGGCCCCGGCGCCCCGCACCTCCCAGGAGGAGCATCCACGTCGCGGAGATTCCTCGCGCCGCCCGGCCCCAACCCTGGCAGCGACACCCCCTCCGCGCCCCGCTTCCGTTCCATTCCGCCCCTCCGCGCACCTTTCGCCATGCCGCCGGCGGCACGGCCCGGAGCCTTGCGGCCCCCCGCAGCCGGGCTGCCCCGCCGGTCCCCTCGGAGCTCCCCCGCCGAGGCCAACCGCTCCGCAGGGAGACGCCGCTCTCCCCTCGGCAACCCCATTGGCTTAACCACGTGCTGATCAGCGCCGCCGCGCCCCCTGATTGGCGCGCAGGGCCGCACCCCGCCCTCTCCCTGTCACACCGAGGTGGTCTCCGCTCCCGGGAACGGGGTTTAAATGTGCGTTCCCCGAGCGCCGATTGGCTCGTGCGAACGGCAACCGGCGCTCTGATTGGTAGCCCGGGAAGGAACCGCCCTTCCGCGGCAGAGCCTCGACACGTGGAGCGGGCGGCCCGCTAGAGTGGGTTCTGCGGGCAGGACCGGTGGCGGGCCATTCCCGGGATGGGGTTTAAGTGTTAAATCCATCCTTGCCTAGAGGACAGATGATGCTCAGGCTTGAGCCTCAACCCCTCCTGTTGTAACCCCGACACGGTCCACAGCACACCCCAGGAGCTCAGGGCAGGTCCAGCACATCTGTGTGGAAATCAGAGCAGGGCTCCAGAGAGTTAAGCAGCGTTATGGCAGGAGTGCACACAGCTCGTGACATGTTTGGTGTTCCTTCTCGGCCAGTGGATGTCGTTGTGAGGTAACCCCACAGGACCTCCTCGGTGTGCCATGTCAAGAACAACCATATTGAGCACGGGTGTATGAGGAGTCTCTTTTCTTATCTGTGTTAGCATTTTAGGGCTTCTCTAACTACCAGTGTGTGCCCAGGAGATGGATCCGTGGCACTGAGCTGACCCAGGGGCTACTGTCACAAGGGAACCAGCTACTTCAGGATGGCAAAACAATAGAAAACTGTACCTTAACAACAATGCAAAAAGAGAAGAACCACTGTCAACTTCATCGAGGAATGCCCAGAAAGGATGGCCCTCGCAGCCGGAGAGCTGGAGGCTGCAGCTGCAGGGTTGGCAGCAGAAGCGGGCCCATGCCTCAGTCTGCCTTCTCCCCATCTCCTGATAGCTCTCTGCTGAGACAGGCACTTTGCGAAACGGAAAAAGAAACCCGGCTCTGCATTGTCACTGTAATTTATGATGTCTGTGTCTTTGCTAACGAGATGCATACAGCTTATGGGAAGGCAACATGCTGGTTTTGTGAACAACATGAGGCTGACACCACCTGTGTATCATGTCAATGAACTTCCTCCCTCAGGGCAGCTACTTTGACCTCTCCAGAGGAGCATCAGAGCCCTTAGGCAGACACTGGGTCTATTTTTCCACCCCAGTTCCCACTGTCCTTTTCACACAGTGTGGATGTGACTGGAAAAAAATCCTCATAAATTACTAATGATGGTTTCCTTCTTGCAGTAATCACAGACTCATAGAATAGTTAGGGCTGGAAAGAATCTTAAGATCATCTAGTTCCAACCCCCCTGCCATGGGCAGGGATACCACACACTAAACTATGTCACCAAAGAGTCCATCCAACCTGGCCTTAAACACTACCAGGGATGGAGCATTTACTACTTCTCTGGGCAAACCCATTCCAGTGCCTCATCACCTTCATAGTAAAGAACGTCTCCCTTACATCTTAATATCTTATATTTTAATGGAGGATTGCTGTTCCTAATGTCATGGGAAAGCTCTGGAAACACCTTCACTGTGGTTTTACTCAGCTTTGGGGGATATTTTTAATAGCCATTTTATAGATGTGCATTAAACAAAAGCAACGGAGCTTGCAGCACTGAGGCCGTGCGGGTCGCCGCTAGAGGGCAAAGCCAGCGAAGTAATTCCCTTCCCTGGAGCAACAAAGGAAACAACGTCAGCTCTAACATCAGCTCCAGCCGGCCTCTGCTGCCAGCGCGTTGGGATCACACCAGGAATGAACCAAATAGCTTCCCTCCTTGGCTTGCTTCAGGGAGCTGTGACCAAAAAGGCAGTACCAAGGGGAAGTTAAAATGCTATCATGCATAAACCCTGCCAAAAAAGGACGTGTCCGACTGTAGCTGCTGGTCAGCATGACTCAGGACTGGGCTCCTGTGCTCTGGAGACAGCAGCACGGTTCCCACCGGCACAGGCTTTAAAACCCAGTGACCTAAATATTATCTCCCATAGTGCTGTAAGAGCAGCTCCTGAGGGCTCTGTGTTTTCATGTGGAAATGGGAAATTATTTGGGGGGGCGGGGGGGAAGGGAAGAGAAGTGAATGAGCAAAGTGCTGGTTTTGCTCAGAAAGCAAAGGAAATCTTCACAGTAAATCCCTTCAGTCTAAATTAACACTTCACACAGTTAAAATATATATATTATTTTTTTAGAACTGGCTACCTTTGAATTCAAGAAAGTTCAATTTCTTTCAAATAGACTAACAAGCTGCTGGTTATGTACTCCCAGCTGAGAGCAAGTTCTTGCTGTAGTTCTCCTATAGCTCCTGTTACGTTTTCAATTCAATAAATCATAAATCATAGAATCACAAACTGGTTTAAGTTGGAAGGGATCTTAAAGCTCATCCAGTTCCAAGTCCCTGTCATGGGCAGGGGCACCTTCCACTTAGAGCAGGTTGCTCCAAGCCCTGTCCAAGCTGGCCTTGAACACTGCCAGGCATGGGGCAGCTACAAATATCACAATATTTGCATAAATTTCTATTAACAAGATGAAATCCTGACATTTTGCATTTCAGCCGCTGTACCATGCCATGGGAAAGCACATAATACCCTAAGGGTAACAGTTGAGCATTATGTTAGGCAACTTAGAAAGTCATATAATAAAATGGCAATGGGGGCTAACCCCATTTCACAGATTACAAAATATAATTACATTCACAGTTGTGTCTAATGTGGATAAAAGGGAGCATCTCTGACTAAAACCATGGATCCCATTCACTGAGATGATTAAATTGCACACAAAATCCTATGGAAACAACATGCTGCAGATAATACTGCATTTCACACCAGTGGGAAGTGTTGCCACTCACCTCTCCCCGTCGAGGATGATCATGAACTCTGTTCACAGGCCTGACAGGTTAACTCTTTCCAGCTCCATATATCAAAAACATCACTTTCTTCTCCCGATTGTATAGAGCTGCTTATGTGCCTTTGATATTAGCTATAGCACACACAGACTGTCCTTTATTGTGCCTCTATTTGAAGCACTAGAGGGTAATAACGATGGTATCAGCCACCATTTGAATTGTTCTTCTCATCTCTGGCCAGGTTTCTCTCATCTTCTTCTAGCATCTAAAGCATCACTGATTAGTCTGTATGACTTAAGTCAGTTTAATTAACATTGCTTTGTCTTTAAATAGCTTAGCCTAAATCTGTCTAATCCATTATTGGTTATTTTAATCCTTTTTAGGTTTGCCTAATAAGAAAATAACTAAAGTTGCTTAAAACTGAGTGAGCAGCAGAGCGTTTTAAGCAGGTTTCATGAGCGCCTCCACTTCATTTGTGTGTGCTTCAGTTTGATGCTAAAATTCTTACAAGTTTTCATATTCTTACACATCTAGGAAAATATTTTAATGGAATCATGTCTCTTTCAGCAGGAATCTGTCAGTCTGAGGGCCTGAAGTGCTAAAAAATCTCCTCAAGTGTCAAAGCAAGTGTAAGCAGTCATCGGGTTTTCAGGTAGAATTAGATCTTTGCAGCAGAAAACGTCATTTTAGCCATTTTTAAGGTATTTGCGAGGGAAAACTCATGTGCCAGCACATTGCACGTGTGTGGCATTGCCAGGCTGCTCAGCAGGGATGGCCCTCAGCACAGCACCGCTGTCACCGCTCCTTCCCCTCAGGGAGCTTCTCCTGTGAGGGGGACACTGGCGAGTCGTGTGACTACGAGGGAACGGGGGTCTGTAGGGACCCCGCAGCCGGGCCGGCACCGACCCCGCCGCAGCGCCCATAGCCCTGCAGTGCTTTCACAAGGACAGCAGCGCCAGCCACGGCGGGATGGAACCAAGGGGGGGCCGCGTCCAGCGGCGGGATCAGCTCCGACACCATCGCCTCCTCCTCAGGAGCCGCGGACAGCCCGCCACCGCCGCGCGCCCCCTCAGGCGGATGGCGCAATGCGCATGCGCCACTCCTTCCGCCTCGCAGCACACGGAGACAAGGCGCGTCATCACGATACCCCGAGAAGAGCGAGCTCTCGCGAGAGCGCCGCCTGTCGCGTCCTCGCGGCAGCCGCCATCTTGGAGAAGCCCGGGATCACGTGACCGCTCGCAGCCCCGTTCGCCTCCGCCTTCCCCAACTGAAAGTTCACATTAAGAGCACCCTTATTAGAATCTCCACAGAAAAGACTACATGAGTATCCCAACAGCTCTTTAATTATTGC
>JBCJKH010005071.1:29614-54559 GCA_039877255.1 Loriculus beryllinus | reverse complement strand
TGTTCATTGTGGTTTTCCTTTTCCCCTTTTAGTTTTATATTCTCTCCCCTTGTTATTTTCCTTATCATTATTATTACTGATGGTAACAGTAATGATTTATGTTATACCTTAGTTACTGGACTGTTCTTATCTCAACCCGTGGGAGTTACATTCTTCTGATTCTCCTCCAAATCCCTCCGGGAATGAGGGGAGAAAGGAGGGAGTGAGAGAGAGGCTGCATGGCTGGGCTTAAACCACGACAGTATGGACATGACCTGAAGGCCTGGGGGAAGGCAGGTCAAGGGGAACAGGTCCTGAAGACTTCTAGGTGGTGGGAAAGGATCAGTGAAGACAACAATGTGCTTACATGGTGCTCAGAAGTTGCAGATGTACCAGTCAACATTAGAAATGAGTGGTGGGACCAATGCACACTGTGGAAGACTTCCATAGATCTGCTGCCGTGTGCAGGCACTGTCTCATTTTGCTTTGTACCTTATTAGCTCTAACTAGCTCCATTTGGTCACAATTATGGTACTGCAAGAGACAAGAGCGATTGCTTATTCCCTCTCCACTCAAATCACAGTTGTTTGAATTTGTACTTTGTCCTCTGCAAGTTTATTCCAGCTTGAAGTGCCTTGATCAATTGTCACAAGTTATCCACAGCTTTGATTACACATCAGGAAAATTTCAGCCACAGGTCTGACTAATATCTAATACACATGGCTAGTAGCTTTGCTATTATTAGAGCATAAGATCTGCTTAGAGTATAAATGAAAGGAATAAGACTTTGCAGGGAAGAAACATCCCAGTTATTGTGATCTCTATAACACTGTGAAGGTTGCATTGGTTAGCTTGACAACAAGCTACTTGTATACATAATGTGGGACACCTTTTTTGGACTAAAGAGTGTCCCATATATCACTGCCTTGTACTGCACCTCCTTTACCTAATGCATTAGAACAGAAAACAAAAACGCTATTAGAACCTCATATTAATGAAATAATCATATATATTACAATTCCTTTTTATTCCTCCTTCCAAAGTCTCCTTGGAGAGGAAACTTTTCCCTTGAAAAACATGGGAAAGAATTGTCTTGGAAATTGTTACTCTGAATTCTTCACCTCAGATGTATGCTTTCATCTAATCAGAGAGCTTTTATCAGAATGCTTTAGGCTACAAAAGATACAGTATTTTATGATTACAGAATCTACCCCTAATCTCCCAATCAGGCATTCATTTCCTCATATTAAAAACAAACACAAATACCACAGCAAGGCAGAAATCCAACCATAATTCTGCCTGATGCATTTGTTCTCTTGGTCTCTTGAGACAGAGATTCAGCCTGGAGACATGCAAACATGGAGCTTTTCACCCAGCTGTGTTTGCAGCAATGATTGCACTGATTCTGCAGGGTGATAAGATATACAAAGCAAAAATGGAAGAGAAGTTATTTCAAGTAGTACAGTCAGTCACTGCACTCATTTTATGGGGAATTGGCATGCCTGTGCTCTTTCTGATTTTTCCAGGGACCAGCTTTGACTTCGGGCAGGACACCTGACCTCTTCTTGCCTTTCCCTCCTGAACTCCAGACCATACCATGTTCTCACTATTTGTTCTGGTGCAGTGCTTTTTCTTTTGAATCTTAGCTTCAGCTGTAGCTATCAGCTACTATAATCCGTGATAGTAAATACATGAGTGATAACATCTCAAAATATCAACTCAGGTGTAACATTTTGATTGTGTATTTATTAGCATTTGTCATGGTCCTTGTTTCATAGGGAAATCATATTCCCTGTATAATAAAAAGTTTTTTGAAGGATGGAATTAAATTAAATTATACGTTTGATGCTGTGGAAGCACCGAGAGCTAGGGTATAGCTGTTTTGTCAAAACATCTTACGTGACATCTAAAATCTCCAAATATCTTTACAGAAGAGAATGGTCAAAACCAGTACTGTGTTCTGATTTCAGCTGGGATAATTTTCTTTCTAGTAGCTGCTACCATGCTTTGTTTTGGCTTTAGTCTGTGAATGTTGATAAAACACCGATGTTTTTTGTTGTAGCTTACTCTAAAGTAGTGCTTACTCTAAACCAAGGACTTTTTACTTTATCATATTCAGTGACCAGTTGCATAAGAAGAGAGGAAGTAGCACAGCAAGGACAGCTGATCTGAACTATCCAAAGAGATAGCCCCTGTTTATGCTTCCCACTCTCCCTCTGCTCCTGCACAGGGTAGAAGCTTGCTATAAAAGTTGAAACAGGGCAATGTAAGCCAAAGCCACTTACCCTCTTTTAGAGTTTTTTCCAGGACAGGATAATGAAGGATATCAGAGACAGAAGAATCAAACAGACAGTGTTTAGTCCAAAAAAGCAGAAAGAGTTATTTTATGGTTCATGCAGGCTAGACCTGGCAGAATCCAAAAATATGGTTGAATCCATAAATTTGATCAAAGAAGGAAACTTGGAAAATGGACAGAAATTGCTCATGCAGGATTTGGTTTTGTTCCTAGTGAAATAAAGTATATTAAGATGTATAGAAAGGAGAAAACCAGAGCTTTATACTGTAAAAAAGCCTTGCATTAACAGTTAAATTAATGGCTTGTGACATCTTCTCCTTCATGAGCAGAAATGAAGAAATCCAAACAGAATTGACAAGTTCTCTCTGTTCATTCACAAGAAAAAAAGAAATCAGCAAAAGCTTGTTTCTCATTAATTGTAATTTTTCCAGTCAATATCTTGCTGAAAGACTAATCATCTTGAATGCATACACAAGAGGCATTTCCAGCCGGGCCAATATGATTGAGTAATAAAACTAGGTCTAAGAAGTTGTATAGTGTTCCCCATGCACTAAGTATATTGGAGTACAATTAATTCTTGTTTTCAGGAACTGCACTTTTTTATGTATACACATACATATTTTCTGAGAATAAGTACTAACACTGTGTTACATTATTATCTTTCTCTTTAATTGAGAAAAATGTTAGAAAATAAGCTGATACCAGCCTGTCCCTGTGGCTACAGTTTGGTTTAGACAGGGAGTAGTTTATTTTAATTTGTAATATTTAATGCACAGTTGGAGTTCAGAAGAGACTGATCCATCCTTCAAATAAATAAATGGCATGGAGCAAAGAAAATGTTTCTATGACTGCTTTAAATCTCTTGGGAAACAATGAATTGAAAGGCACTATTGTCCGAGCACTGATACAGATTACCAACAAAGCTGGCTCCAGTAGGTCACTGATTACATCAAGACAACAGAAATGGCTATTCAAGTTTCAGTCACAACTTCACAGCGTGAGCCATCTCACTGTTATTTATTCATTCTAATATAGTTCTCAGCCAAATACCTTTTACTTGTTATATAGGTACTCATATGACTCTCCTGCATACTATTCTGCTGAATGGCCTAGAAAGACATAACAAATAACTACAGGTCAATCATGTACTTCTGTCCTGGGGATCATGATTTAAAAGATTGGTATCACATTTTGGTATTTCTGCTTGGACTGTTATTTTAAAAGTAGATGACACAGCAATGCATGAAATGGGTTTTTAAAATGGAATGAAAAATCATTCTCCAATACACTTTAAACTGCCTTTGTTAACTCCCACACTCAGAAACTATAATGGCACAATGCTAAGGGGCATATTTCTAGCTGACGCTAATCATTGTACTTTGTGTTTGCTTCAACAATGTTTATACCAGCAGTGACTCTGGAGCAGCAATCGCAGCTACAGTATGTTTCCCTTAAATATTTCTCCTCATTTCCTTATTCCTTATTAGCATTGAAATGTCATTTATTGAAGCAGGCTAAGGATTTCAGAAATCTTCATTTGATATGGGTTAACTCCATGCAAGTTGCAGTCTTCTTGGCAATATTTTTGATTTTCAACTTGCACATCAGCTTTCATGCAAGCTGGATAGTGTGCATTTTGTTTCTTGTCCCTTCAAGCTCAGGAAATTAAAGAAATTAGCATTATTGAATTTTTGTCACACTTTACCTCTCTGCTAGATCAGCTAAAGGCAGCATTTTCTTGCATGAGAATATGTCTCCACCAAGGCTCTAAGCCCGTATGAAAATATAAACTTGTAGGCCTACTGTTTCTTACATGGAGAAACTGTTGAACTGGATGGTTTCTGAGTAAGAAACTTCCCAGGATCATTTAGTGGGTATACAGGAATTAGTTGTCTTTACCATGCCAATGATTCAGTCATATTTACCATTCCAGTTGCACTTTGTACCTTCTATTTATTGCAGTTTTAGTCACTATGAAAACTGACAGCTGACTGCCAAATCAAACAGGACCTGGAATATGTTTTGTTCTGTGTGCCAGAGTGCTGTCTGTATGAAAAGGTATGCAGGTCTATCACTGCACCATCAGATGCACCAAAAATGTAGCATTACCCATACAGATAGATGCAGGACCTTTTCCGGAGTGAAACCAGTACTAAGGATTTCCCAAAATGTGCTGTACAAAGATATTGCTACAGAAAACAAATATATTATATAGAGGTTCAGGTAAAAGTACCTCCAGTACCTGAAGGAAACTCTGTACCTGAAGTCAAGTCTCTGACCCCCCATGTTTGTGTTTTCATTCCTCTCTGCTTAGTTAGCTTTCAGAGAGTGCTTTTTGGGTTTGTTTGGGAGTTTTTTTGTTTGGTTTTTTTTGGTTGACTGGTTGGTTAGTTGGGGGTTTTTTGCCAAGATTCACTTTAAGCTGCTTTTATTTGTCTTACAATCAAACCTACCGATACATTCCAGTAAATTCAGCACTCTGGTCCTCTGTTCTGGTGCAGGGATAATTCTCCCACTGCAGGCACACAGTACAGCCATTTAACCTCCTGGCCATACTCTTCTTGATCAAAAAAGCAGGCAATCACACCCTTGATAGCTCCCAGAGGACCAAATGCTCCTCCCAAACTCTGCTTAATCATTAAAGCCCTGGTTCAAGCCCCAGAGCATGCTATATCATCTCACTACAGTTTTCATATGCTGGGGATGAGGGTCTGACCAGCCAAAGCAGCAAACACTGGATCTGAGAAAAAAGGCATGCAATGAAATCGTACAGATACCACCATTTCATTACTCGATGAAGGCAAATTTCTCTTATAAAAGACCTATAAGAAAAGCCTGACTTTGTTGTACTGATAGATTTGTAAACACCTCACCTCCAGGCACCCCTCATCTAGTAGTAAATCCAGAGCAGAGGAGCCAAATCACCAGTCATGTGGGTTATATCAGTGCTACTGCTGATGGGTACACCTGACTGTGCCCTGCTGGCCTGGCTGAGAGCACCAGGTCTGTAGAGGACTCCTGGACATGGCCTTGGACATGCCTGCTAAGACCACACACAGGCCATCCATCACCACTGTGCTCACTGCCCTGGAAAGATGTTGCAGTCCTGCAACCCCCAGGAACACAACGGATGGTGGAAAGAAGAAAAGGAAGGCAGCAGTGACACCATGTTCAGACTCTTCCACCTGAGGAACTGACGGGGAGGTGACAGGATGACGACAGAGTACATTTCTAAACCATATTCTCTTACAAACCATTCTCCTAAGAAGAAAAGGACTGACCCATCCACCTACTACAGGAATTTGCTTTCATTAGGACTAGATCCGAGCTCTTGTTGAAAATGTATATTAGTGAAAGGTTTGGGTATTACATCGGCATTAGGGGGAAAATTATCAAAGTTCTGCAAAGAAAACTGCAGAAATCCAACTTTTCTTGAAAGTCATCTGAAAAGAACCCCACCTCTCTGAATATGAACACATCAGTTCTTTCTGCAGAGCATCTTAATGAAAGTATCATCATCCAAGTTTTCCAGAAGGGAAAAGCAGTTGTCATCTGGTTTTGATCCCGTCACCTGAGGAGTCACAGCTCCCTGCCTGGTGTGGGGGGCAGCACTGGGAGATCACAGTGGTCCAAGCAGTAGGCAGTGGAGAGAGGTGGGCTGGTCCACAGTTTCAGCACAGGGCAAAACCCATGTCGTATGCAGACATGCAGCTCAGGAGCTCTAGGCTCACTGGCCACTCTGCTGTGACAAGGGATTTTGATAGACAGGAGGCTGGATTTATTCTTCATCACATCTCACAACACATAGGTCAGGTGTTGTTACTGCATATCACTTGAGCTCTCTTTTACTTAAGTGACAGCAAGCCTCCTCTGAACCTTCTGAGGTTTATGACAGACTTTTCACAGACTTACTTTTTTAAAGAACTCCCTACTGGCATTTTAAAGACCCTGGCAACTTGATGGAAATGTTTTCAAAATCTTGTTTAACAGCCTTTCACCTAACGTGTGCTCTTTCAGAGCTCTCCACTGCTCTTATTTCCATGCAGGGCTCTTCTATGTCCTGAAGCAACCTCCAGATTATTTTACTGGTATACACATACCGCTAATGTTAAATGGTTCTTTTCAGTTGTGCACACATCAGCTAACCAACATTAGGGACCTCTAGTCATCAATCTGAAAACCTTGTTTGCCATCATCACCACTGAGGCCTATAGATCAATAAAAAGATGATATTGCTTATATAATACCCAATAAACAAGACCTGTCCTAGGCTTACATATGGTTTCATTCATTCTAATAAAGAAAGTGCATCACTTATGAGCTTTAGCCCATCAAATTTTGTAAACTGCTTATTCACTTCAACAATCACTGACACAAGTATATTTTTGTATCCAAGTCTAGGTCAAGCAAGACTTACTTGATCTCATCCTATTTCCATAATAATCTCTGTCATTTCTCTAAGAATAAGAAGGTAAGGGCACTTTTATTGCCGCAATAAAAACAGCAAAGTGATCTTCTGATGGCACTTAATTAGATTCATTTTATCTTCTTTGACTGAGCATGACATACTGTAACCCTTATTTATGAAGTAAAAATGAATGTCTTATGGTTCCTAACACAATTGAAGAAGAAATTACCATGGCATTCAGCTTAATCTGTGTTTGTATCTGACATAAATGATCTTAAGATAAATTACAGGAAATTATTTTCTACTCCTGGTAACCATAACAACAAATGAGAATTGGTTCTAGTTCAACTTACTGACTGTTCCTGAGCTCTTCCATAATGTGCAATAAAAATTATAAGACAAAAGCAATCCACAGGCTTTCATTTTTGTTTGTATAGGAGAATTTGAGAAGCAATGGAAAGTAATTCTAGGTTTAAGTTAAGCTTCAGTCTTTCAGCTTTCCATCAGATGTAGGGTGAAATGCATTTTTGCTCCCATGTGTGATGGCTTACAGATCATGTAATGGATACCTTCAGGGAAGGCATACATTGGAAAGCTCAACAAAAATGATACCTCCATGAATTGTGCGGAAGTAAACAAATTATAAGTTCAACAAGACAGGATTTTAGAAAATACTGCAGATCTGAGCAATCCCTACTAGTGTCTTTGAAGGAAGAAAGTAGCAAAGGGTAAGAAATACATCACCATGAGAAGCAGATACTAAAAGAAGAGATCTGAAAATCTTGGAGGCTTCAAAGAAGTCCCTGCAATGAGTGAGTTTTCAAAACTGGGAAAGAGCCCTCAGTGTACAAGAAGCACAGATAAGGGATTTGAAGAAATATTGAGCTTTTAATTAAACAGGTTTGAATTATCACACAGTCACCAAATAATTTGGATTAGTAAGGACCTCAGAAGATCCCCAGTGAAAAAAAAATGCTCATCAATTTTTTAATTCACCTTCAGTCCAGCATTCCTATTGGACATGGCAATGCTGCAGTTCTGCCAGGTCATCGATCTACTCAGCCATAGGAAAATCAAAAGCACAGATCAGCTCTCAGACAAGAGATACCTGACAATACCCACGAGTTTTGGCAGAAGAGATGATGGCAAGAATTTACCAACTATTGTTTCCCCTCAGCTGAGCCTTTGGATGCAGCGATTTTGAGGTGGGGAGAGGAACATTTTTAAAAGCCACAGGGTAAGCAGCAGAAAAAGGGAAGAGGTGTTTTGGGGATCCCTTGGTCAGGATAATATGCTGGCCAGCATGTGCTAATAAATTCATGTAGACACATATGTTGATACAGGATGATGGGGAGTACAAAAGACTTTGACAGATGTGCAGGCTAACGAGTACTAGAGATATAAAACAGTTCTTCAGCCAGAAAAGGTTACGTTTTCATGCATCCACAAGATATGTTTACACATTGCAGTGAGAGAAATAAAGAACAACTCCAACTTGCACTAAAATTCAAGGTTAAAATGAAGCACAGATGTAAGGCCATCATGCCGAGGCTGAGTGGATGAACTCTGGTATAAACATAGGCAAGCTAGAATCAGTGCAGTTAGAAATGCTACAATTGCATGGAAGAATCCATTCTTTCTGCTGTATCCTATAAAAATGTTAATATAATTCTTAAAGTAATCCAGTTATGGGAAAGAAAAAAAAATAGAATAGACAACCAGCATGGGACAGCCAGTAAGTTGAAGCAGGTGCAAGAACTCTTGGCTGCAGTGTGGGACAGGACAGGCAAATCTCAGTAACTGGTGTGTTTGAGGGACTGTATGAAGCTTTATTTTGACTGCAGAATGTAGACTACAAAAATGAGTGTCTACTGCATGACTTGACAGGCAATGGAACAGTCAGAATATATCAGAAAGATGGCAGCATGGCAAACAATTTGGACCTGGGTTGCCCTCACATCATGTAATTGGAGGTTAGAATACAAGGGTTTCACGTTTTCTCATGTGTTCTGCTCCTCTAGGAAAAATGTATAGAGGGCACTTAAATCAGGACAGCCCTGTCAAGTTATTCATTTACACCAGCCTGAGACCTAACGTATTATTACTGAAAGTCAGCAAAGCCAGGTCAGTTTACATGAGACCATTTGCAGTTATTTTTTTCCTTTCTGAAAAACATTTTGTAGGTAATAATAAAATTACATAGCAATTAAGTAATGAGTCATTATGCCCAGTGGAAGCAATTCAATAGATAGTGAGGTAACATCCATCCTGCACTGGGTAATTATTTGGCTTAAGAAACAGCCTTTCTTCCATAGAAGCATCTGAAGGTCACTGCAGACGGTCAGTATATGTCTAATCCCAGAAGATCAACACACAGAACAATGCAGTCTGTGTGTGCAGTCTTCTATGCAGAAACAAATGGTAAGCCATTGCAAAAAGAAGGGAAGGAGGTTCACCTAACACCAGAGTAATCAGAATCACTCTCCCCTCTTATGCAGTTCCACTGAACAAATTCAAAACTTGTTACTGTCAGGTTATTTTATCCAGGTTGTCTCACTTAGTCCTCATATCTGTCAATGAGCACAAGGTTTAAAGAACTTAATTCTGAAGCGTGGTTAAAGAATGTTCTGAGAAAAAAGTTGCAGTCTTTAACTTTCTGACATACAAGTAAGAGCAACAACTCTGTCACACTCAAAAAATGAAGACACAGAATTCTGGATGATGGCAATGCCGTTTTATGATTTATAAGAACAGTTGCATTCTACCCTAATTTCCCAACTGAATAGCAGATGCTCTTCAGCAAAAAGCTGTTATCATTTTATCTGTTTTACAATATGTCATGTATATTTTGCCAATCATATTTTGGCTCTCATCGCGGTGTCTGCTGTAATGAAATTGTAGGGTTTTTTAATCAGTTCAGCATAATCTGGTGCATTCAACACCGCGAACATGCACACGCACACACACATATGCAGATCATACTTTGCCCACGTTATTCCTTTTTGCCTTGTAAAATAGAGATGCATCACTCCATCCATTTATTAGGCAGAACCTGTCTTCAAAGGCCTGTGCAAAGTTCTACTCAAAATGCATAGCAAAATACGCTACATAGTTTTTTACCTGGTTGAGCAACTATTCATTAAAAAACATGGCCTTAATTGGTGTTGCCTCGTATTTGTTTTAAGTTACACATAGCATGATGCATGTTGCTGTTTTGTAGTTCAAACTCGTGAATCAAGAAAGCTACTTAAACTTTGTGCCGGTGCAAATAAAGACTTTCATCTCCAGAAGCTTAACAATTTATCCTCCCAAAACTCATCCATCAATCTGTACTTATTTCCTTTGAAAATGCCTGCTATTCACTTGTTCTGTTACAAAATCTGGTTATTTCCAAGGCTGTTGACACCAGTTTACATGAAAATTTCCATTTCATGTATCTACTCACAGAGGCACATACAGCTTGAGCTGAACTTGTTCTGTGGTACAAAAATGTTATAGAAGATGGCAGCTGGATTTTGTGCCTTTTCAGCACTTCATTTTTTTTTTTTGTTGATCTACTTTTATTTCTGCAATGGTTGTTCCTGCTATCCCTCAGCTGAGCTGACCATAAGAGTCTATGGTCAGTAGCTTTTACTGGGGCTTGCACGTAAAAAACTCAAGCCAGCACTAACAAAAAGCAGTCCTCAGCACTTTTTTATGCTGCCATTACACACTGCATGCTTTTCATTAAGGGAGAACTAGAAACTCTAGATTTTCACTGGATATCACATCATCACGGTCATGGGATGCAACAGCTCCAGCAAAATCCTCTGATTAACAGCACTAGGGAAAAGCATGCTGTGGCAGAACCAGCATGCTCACAGTAACTTGTAAAGCCTCCCTAAAAGAGAGTTTTCTGATCAAATCTTTCGCTCTGACAGAAGGCACTGGAGGTATCAGCTCTCGTTATTGTAACAAGGGTTGGTGCTGCGTACACTGTAGTCTTTGCTTGGACTACCGAGTGTGGAAGTTGGCTACAGCTTGTGCTCAGGTGCTGCATCAGTTGAGTCACCCCAGAATACACCTTCCTGAGCTCTAGGACATCCTTTTCCATTCTTGGTCTGCCCAGTCTTGTACAGTAAATAGATATAGATTAGGAGCTGGCCAGGAAGCATGACAAAATCTTTTTGAGAACTGAAAATCTTAAAAGATGCTTGCAAAGGAAGGGTTTTGATAGAAACAGCACTTGTCCAGGGACATCTCAATCAGTTGATTGAGGTGAGAAGAAATGAATTTTCTTTCAGTTTGTGATGCTTTGTGGCAGAGGTCACAAGAAGTCTCTTCCTCCACCCCGTTCCTGAAGAGACTCTGCAACTCCAGCTTGCGCATCCTTCAAATAGACATGCAAAACCTCAAATAACTCTGCAGGGATATAGCTCCGAGAGGGTGTAATCCATGCTGTATTCATGTGAATACATTGGGGAGGCATTGGGGAAGTGCTACCTTTGAAAGAGAGGTATTCACATTTAGGTATGGAAGAATTTAGAAAGAAAGCATTGCCATCATAGCAGTCTGCTGAGCAAGAACAATGATACTCAAGAGTAGAACTACGCTCAGAGCCCAGAGGATTTTCAGGATATGAAGATGGGAAAATTGTTTTTATCACATCAAAAGACAAGGTAGCACAACGCTGAGACTTCTAGAAATGGGAATGTTTTCTGGGTGAGTAGTAATAGAAACACCATGCAATGATTTCTTTTGCCTCTCAAGAAATGTTTGCACAAAAAATTTGCCTGTGAGACAAATTTTATAGCAAACCTTGTATTGTTCTTGAAGTGTTGATTTGTTCATCTGGACAGAGAAGAGAAGCGACCCTGCAATTTCCCTCATCAGTTATAAAAAGCTCATCATAAGGTAGAGAATAAAAACTAATTTAAGATGAGACTATCTGCACTGGAGGGAAAGGCACAACCACGCAGCCCCATAGACTTCAGTGGGTGAGGAACCTATTTCATTTTCTTAACAGAAAGAATTGCTTAGAGAAGGTCAGAAATATCAGTCAATAAAAATAAAACAATTTAACATGATCTTGTTACAAATTTAAACCTAATTTAAATAATATTACCAATACTTTGCCAAAAGATAGCATATACATATTACCTTATATTAGACTATGATGTAAGCATGAATGCATAAAGTGCAATGCACCTGTTGATAAAAACAATATCAACATTTTTATCTAATGAAGTCACTGTAAGTGAACAAATAATGTTGATAATTTTTTTCTCTGGCTGTTCCAATGGCATTTTAGACAAAAAGCTTACCCAAGAAATTCCACTTTGAGTGGGTGTGTTCTCAGTTCTGCAAAATAGCAATGATTTCACAGTTTATTATCTCTAGAATTGATAATTAAAAGTTACAAACCTGCATTTTTTTCATTCTTTTGTTTATTCAGGCTTCAAATCAGTAGAATACCTCAGAGGCACTAGATTCTCCCCCAACAAGCTCTCACAGCTGCACAGAATGTTTTGTGCTATTTGATGCCTAGTGAGATGTCACCCTTTGTTCTGGGGCACTGAGAAGGAGGAAACATACTCCAAAGCCTGAGAAACTACTAACAGTTTTCATGCAAAGACGTCAAATGAGTAATGTGTTTGGGGAAGCAGATGGATGTTCCTTTATCTCAGCCGTGTTTCACCTTTTGAAACAGCAAGGAATCTGGCCCAAAGGCAGAAGTGTCATTTCTTACCTCATAGACATTTGTTCCCAAACCACTGAGAAATGCTTTTATCTTCCCTGTGCAACAATTACAGTACATCAAAAGGCCAAGAAGGCATTGAACTACACCCGACTTGTTGCTGGGTTTTGATATTTTAATGTAATGTGCTCCATTGTTGCTTCTTTCTTTGTTTCATCTCTGCACTTGAAGTGCTGTCATCTTGTATAAAGCACTGCAAGAGGATATTTATCTGTGTGCTGGAAGAACTCCACCAGGCTCATCCCTCTTCCTCACCCTTTTGAACAAAATCCTGCAGAACACACGGGTCAAACTGACCTTTTCAGTTACCTCCCATAGCCTCTGGAGGCTGCTGGGCTTTCCTCTCTGCTTCCAACGTTTTGCATTTCTTCACAGATCTTCCCAAACATTCCTATTTTGAATCTGTAGGCAATACCAACTTCCTCTGAGTTATTACTGCACCCTCGGTTACAATCAGTGCAAGAGCACACTCCCATCAGCACTTTCTCAGAGGGCTGCAAAGCTCCCACCTTTCAGTGGGAGCTTCCTAATATTTTCTCATCACTCACCCATCTATTTCAGGATTTGCTGTCTGCCAAAACAACCGATGCAAGCCAGGCTATGCTTGCACACCCCGTGGATGGAGTGCATGCTCTACTGCTGTTCCCTGCCTGCATCGACACGTGCCAGGAGTGATAACATGGTGGGTGAACATGGTAGAACAGTTCTCAGTCCCAGTGAACATCCTTCTGTTTTGCAGAATTTATCAGGCCAGTTTTAGAGATCTATAGCAGTATGATTTTAGCTTTACAGAGGACATGGGCAGTCTGAACCCACTTTCCCATGTGGGTTGCTATGTGGATCAGATGCCTCATGGGCTGATGGCTTTAGGAAAGCAACAGTGTCACAACTGCAAGGATTGCCAACCCTTCACATGAGCAGGACCGTGTGTTTCAGCACCAGTAAGGAAAGAGCAGGACCCTGGATGTCTCACAAGAGAGACAAGGAGAGTATATCAAACAGACAAGGAAGCACGAGGCACAGCAGTATGATTATATCTTGCATAAAAAGCAAAGCACAACAGCTGCTCGGCCACTGTCAAAGGTATTACAGCAAACTGAGCAGAATTGAACTATACAGTTTTGCTATTGTGGCTGTGAGCTAACCTGAGTCACGGAGCCATAGCATTTCCCAGCATTGCAGTGCAAATAGTGCGCAGGGCTGATTTGTGCTCCCCATAGATCCTTTCCCAGGGAAGTCTGCTGATTATTTAATTAATTGTAAAACACTGTTAAAGATGATGTTTTCTGGTGTCTGAGAAAACAATAAAAGCAAACCATTTCCCAGTTTATTGGTCTACAGGGTTATCATAATTACTGGAAAGACTAGCTAGTGGGTTGCACATATTGATTCTCTGCCAGTGTGTGGAAGTGCAGATCCAGACACCAGCATAATAAATCTAGGTACCAAGCTGACATAGTATGTTCTTGAGCTATGCAGCGGTTACTGCAAATGTTAGTCTGCAGATGAGAGCAGCTATGATCGATAAATATCTTTTAATCAACAGGCTTGAAGAACACTTGATCTCTCAAGTTAAAAATAAGAAAAGCAAACCTGGTAGCAAATATGGTGAACATCCAATATAAAGGGTCTAGTCCCTGTACCACTATTCCATATTCATAGAATAAGAGATAGATACATGCCTTTGTGTACAAAGGCCCCAATATGTTCTCATATGGTGGAGTTAAATCTGTAGAAAAGCTGCTTAATAACATACTTTGCTACAAGAACCTCTTTCTTGTGAATCTCTAAACTAAAGGGAAAAGCTGCCTGCTATGGCCTGCTAACTGTATCACCCAAGCACCCTGTAAGTTTTAATGTTCCAGGGGAAAGTCCTCATTCCCACATGGAGGTGAAAGCTGGATTTCAGGCAGATGAGGCCCTAGCAAGCAAATGGACTGCTAAGCCCAGCTGTGCAGGAGAACCTCTTGCTTCTGCAGCACACTGCTGAGTGTGCAAGAAATCAGGCATCAAAAGTGTTGAACAGGAAAAGAAGTGCATGCTGGAGCCCCTAAGCAATGGTGAAGCTTGGGAAGTACTTTGCATATTTAGTTATTACATTATCTGTATCAATGACCTGTAACCACAAACTATGTTAATCCTGGAGTACAGTCAGAGGGCATCTGGCCTGTCAGCTACAACAAATTTTGTAGGAGAGGGAAAAGGCTAAGGACATTAAGCTGCATTTACACTCTCATAGGAAGAAATACTCTGGCTCTGTTAGTGAGCCAGACGGCTTCCATCCTCACATCACTGCTCATACTGCTGGCTATTTTCTGAAGCAATCAGAAATGCTGTTGTACAATATTAGCTCGTCAAGACAGACAGAGTCAGCTGCTTTCTAATTATAAGATAGTGCTTCTTATTGGAAGAGGGAGATGGGTTTTTCACAAGTAGCAAAATACTGGATCTGACCACTCCTGTTTTCTACGGATTCCAGACAAACAATGCTGAACATTTTAGGTATATCTTCCTTTTATATTGAATTAATGTTTCATAATCCCACCAGTCTCAGCTTTGCTGTCATGGAATTAAAAGCAGAACTGTGCCCTCCACTGCTAATATTGTATGGATATCCTACAAACTCATTTTAATCTCCAGGCCACGTACCTTTTTTGCAAGTTAATGTGGCACATTTCAAGGAGAAGTGAATAAAAGCATGATGTTCGCAGAATTCTCCTGAGAGGTTCCACATCAGTTAAGAAAATAAAGACCAATATCTTGGTCCTAAGGTCAGTGACAGGTAAATTGTCACATTCAGCATCCACTTTTCTTGACCATGCTGTTGCCTTTTGCAGAGTGAACTGAACATTTAGAAATGTCCCGATGGATGTCCCTGAGAGTTGGATCCGATCCAGAACTGTTTAAACTACACCTGTGAAGTAAAGCTGCTTTACACACAACCTCTAAAAGACACTAAACTGCAGTAAGGCAAATAGATAATAGTATCTGATAACTCTAAATTATAGTAAATAATTTATGGAAAGAGGAAAAACTGCTATCAAGAGAATAAGTGAATGCAAAGACATCGCTAACCTTGATTTGTGTGCTTTGCTGATATACTGCTCCTTCCCAAGTGAGAAAAGACGAGGGCGATGCAAAATACAGCAATGTACTCATGGGATATAGGCACCTGTACTCTAATACATATAAATATGGGCATAACTGTCTTCAATTAGATCAGTGGTAACTCTAGTATCTCCTTCAGCAGCCCAGTCTCAGCAGCTGGATTAGCTATCTTTATGCAAATCCTGAAGTCGGAGGGTGCCACATTCTCTTCCACTCCTGTGCGAGGAAGATACTCCTACACCCAGCAGTCCTTGGAGTAGGCAGAGGACTTCACAATCCTGCTGCTTTCTCATTGTTTCAGGACAGCACACAGAGGAGGAGACACTCAAGATATTTTGTGAAGCTATAGCTAGGCAGTCACTTCTGAGACAGGCTGGCTTCAGGTTTTAATAACTCCATCATGCGGAGGGGGCATGTTGTTAATGTGGGCATTAACAATGGCATCTCTGCAAACATGATAACGTGCGTGCTGCACTGGTGGCTGACAATGTTCAATAGATTTATTGTGTAGTTGCTCCTGTTTCAGAGAAAGCTCTCCTGTGGCTTTTCATCCCACCACCATGAGTGCACTGGCATGTAGAGAGATCTTGCTGAGACAACTGCCTCTCCTTTACCAAGCAGCTGAGTTAGGGCGACAACAAGGTGACCTCTAAATGGAATTTATATGATCTTTTTCTCCATGTCAGACAATGTAAATGTTCTTTCCTGCCTTGATTTCCCTTTAGGATAAACCTTGCTGTTCCCTTCAGCTCTCATGTGATGAATGTAGTAACGTATTCGGAGTCTACTTTATGCATATCATGCCTACCTCATTTCATTCTTCTGCCAACAATCAGACAATTTAAAAGACTTATAGCTAATGTCTGAGCCTTTTCAAAAAAGGAGCGTATGCTCCTAATTTACTTTAATAGTCCATTTTCGTTCAATTTATCTAGTTTTCTCCATTCTCTGTAGACTAAAAGATTTCATTTATATTCAGGCTTTCTTTGTAAAGAGCAGTTTATTTGGGGGAGGGAGGCAATAACATCCTTTAACTTCAGGCAGTTTGTTTTTAAAGAATTATTTCCATTAAAAGAACAAGAGCAAAAATGTCTTTAAAAATTCTGTCTTATTTGCGCATGGTTTAAATGGAGAAATGTCACTCTTTTATTATGTTAATGATTTTTTTAAAAAGAGCTAAAAAACCCCTTACCTGTAAAAAGCAATCAAACATCTCTTGTTGCAACAGAATGGCATCATAAAAAAAAAGAAAAAAAGAAGAAAAGAAATAAAAGAAGAGACAATACATATTTAAATGAATGATCCACTGTGAGGTTACATGAGAGATTTGTGTCTCAAAGCTTTGCTGTCACTTAGATTATGCCTGATGAGCATTTAATGAATGCTCACAAGAAAAACATCTACTCATTTTATTTGGGAACAGGGAAGGCAACAGCCATTTTTAGGGGACAAAACTTAATGGATTTTCTTTCAGCTCAGTAGATACACTGATACTTGTAAATCCTTTCTAAGTGTGCTGCTGTAATTATAAATCTTTTAGCTTTATTTTTCATTAGAGAACATTAAGGTAAATATTCTCTCTAAGAGAAGATATATTTGGCATATAGGTTTTTAAAGCTGACATTTAAGTACTCACTGCAGCATTAGAGCTGTTCAATAACATTATTTTATTCATTATTTAGGGTTTGTACTCCTGGATGCACTGTTTTTCTGCTTCAAAGCAACAAGACACTTGCTTTACTAATTACATGTAGTCAATTATTACCTAGCCGAGAGAGTGGAGCCTGCAGGAAACTGTATCTTGTGATTCTCTCATCTACTCTTAGCAATCCTATATCCATTTCCCCAAAAGCATACGCTATGCCCCATAATTGTAACCAATACAGATGCTGTCCCTACACAATGGGACAGGAGAAAGCACTGTTTGGAGGCTTCCTCTATGCTGGGTTTGTGCCTAGTTCCTTTTAGCTCTGGGAGGACAGGTGGGTAACAGCCCAGCCGTGTACCCAGCCCACCTCCCTTCTTACTTCCTGTCTGCTTCCCCTATTAGACAGCCCAGACCCCATTTCAGAAGGCACACCTCTTCCCTTCCGAAAGCAGACCCATGCCATATTTATTGTTTGGGCAACATCCAAAGTCAGAGCAGCAGTGAATAATTTGTCGCAGGCATTGAGACTGCATAGTAACGTTGCATGGCACAAAGTCTTCTTTGGCAAGAACTGTATTAAGAGCTACAAGACCTATGTTGGCCATCTATAGGCTGGAAATAAAAACTTTCTTGCTTTTCCATCTTGCTGTGTGTTACATGTTTCAGAGGAACCTGCTTTAGGAATCCTGCAGGATGAGGTTTAACAGCACACTAGAGCATGCTTACCTCCAAGCACACACTCAAGCACCATGGGAATAAATCAGGAGTGCAACGAAGAATACATTCAGAGCCCCCACTCATCATATTCAGTGTCAGAAGATTATCTCCAGCGAGCTATGTGTTAATACTCAAGGGTATATGTAAATCTAATAACATGAGTAGAATAACCTATCCTCAATTAATCTGGGCATTACATTTCTCATCTTTGATCAACTCACCTTGACACAGACCAAGGCAAGCTGGAGCATGTGGATTCTTCACATTTAGCCTGAAATGCAGCTTTGACAAAGCTCATAAGAAAACACTATAGCAGAGAAACTTCTTAATTAACTTGGTGTAATTTTCACTTGTCATTTCTTTCTAATACTGCAATTTCCATCTGTAGCCCTCTGAGTGAAGTAGCGGAACACTCATTTGACAGGTAAGTAAAATCAGAATAAAATTGATCACTACCACAGAGCAGGAAAGTGATTACTGAGAACAGTGGACTGCTCACATGAAAGCAACCCCAGGTGTGCTAGACAAGGGAGAGATGCTTGATGCTCAGCTATAGGCAAGTGAACCTTAAAAAAGGAACTAGCAAAATTAAGATTTTTCAGGTAAATTCCTCAGAAACTTATTTTTTGTAGCACAACACATGAGCCATTAACATTTTCCAGAGAGTGGAAAAGTAAACAAACAAAAAAAGCCACCAAGACTTTTCCTCCCATCAAGGAAGGAAAACTGCATAGAGCAGGACCTTTCTTCTCAACTTCACAAAACACCGGGCTGCCAGGGAGAGCCCAGGCAGCTAAGTCTTGTTTTGGAAAAAGTTTCCTTCTCAGCTGTTAGGAAAACACAGATTTTATTCCAAACATTAAATACAGCTTTTAAATAAAACTTGTTTCCTCTTATTACAATTTGCAGAGTCCCAGATGGTATCCTGTACATTTTCATGG
This sequence comes from Loriculus beryllinus, assembly GCA_039877255.1. Taxonomy (NCBI): domain Eukaryota; kingdom Metazoa; phylum Chordata; class Aves; order Psittaciformes; family Psittacidae; genus Loriculus; species Loriculus beryllinus. Next base: position 35,725 of record JBCJKH010005071.1, on the reverse strand, counting down.
TATTTAAAATGCTAATGTATTCCAATTTCTTCAGATGTTGTTTAACACACGCACAAGCGTGCCATACACCTTAAGTGAGAGCATGAATAAAGAGCAAAATCACAAAGCTAGAATCTTGATATTTTGTTGAATGCTGCCACTAAATGTCCTCCACATCCCTCTGCCCTCTATCCCCACCACCAGCAAGAAAACAGAAGCAGAACATCTCATCATTCAAAGTTCCTCTAGAGCAAGCTATAATTTAACCTCAGGTTATCTTGACATTCACATACTGAATGGAACACTTAGTGCATGTCATTGTATAAGAACAACTAAATGAGAACAAAAATATAGAGAAAGAGGTCAGGAAGGAAAGAAGAATAAGCAATTTACACATCTCTATAAAGTACGGGCAATTTTATAACAGGCTGCACTGTGTCAATATGTTTGCTCAGAACATTTAACGTGTGGAGAAATCCTAAAATGAAGCTCTAGTTACAGGTGAAACTGCAAATATTCACAGAACTCTGAGGATGGAAGGCACACAAATGTTGCACAATGTCCAATTGTCTGCTAAGGAGCAGCAGAAACCTCATAACCTGTTCCCTGCAGACCTAACATTCCTAGAAGTTCTCACACTATTTTGGACCTCTGCCCATGAATCTCTCCCACCCAAAAATCTCAGCTTTACTCATAAATACATTTCAAATATAAATATCTCAGATACTGTGTTGGCAGGATGATTATTTCAATTATAACAATGGAGTTCTCATTTGTACCCCAAACACCTCACCTCCAGGGGTAAATAACGTAAAATGGATAATTACTGAAACAATGAATAACTGCAAATGTGATGGCTAATTCCTGGGTATGGTCAAGTAAAGCATGTGACTAAGACTCTTCATCCTTGAGATGAGCTAATTGAGAGCACGAATTATCCTACTCATGTACATGTATGGCAAAAAGGAAGAGCAGTTAGCTTTAGAGAATACCACCCATGCCTATGTCTACCTATGGTAGAAAACGTGAGTCAAAGGCCAATAAGGGCAACTAGACCCAAAGTGAATTCGACTTTACACCATTGTATTACCACATAGGCACAATTTTCTCTCCTGATGACAAAGACATGGATATTCAAGGTTGAGTTTCTACCCTCACTTATGCGGGTGCCAGCATCACCTATCTCTGGTGTGACCCCATAGAGCTCCAGCTTCCCAGGCTCACTAAGAAGCTTGCTTCTGTAGTACCTAGGCTTTCATATAATGCCTCCTTTTCAATAGGAGCTTAGAGTTGTGCAAGGGCAATCTCCATGCTTTGCTGATTTTGGAATCATTGTAAAACCCTAGACAGGTGGGCTCATGGCTCTCATAGAACTGAGCAACTGCAGAGCTAACACTGCCTAATATCAACTTTAAATGCCTCCTCTTCACATACCTCTGATGTATATAAACTTTTTGGTTTGCTACTGGGTGGAAAAACATTAGAAGGGTTGCATCAAAGTGGTAGGATGCAGGACTTCAGCAGCAAACCCTAATCTGTTCCCTGACACCCTTTCTCCACTACTTAATGCATGAAAATGGACTTGATCATGTCCTTCTGCTCTGCATTGACACATCTGTAGGATTAGATATGCAGAGAAGCATCAGGCAACACAGCCTGATGATTTCTTCAGCTTCTGTTTAAGATGTGGTGGAAAACTGTATAAAAGACCAGCAGATCATGATAAATACCCCATCAGTAAAGGACGACTGCATTATCAAAAATACTAAAATACAAAAAAAAAAAAAAAGACAATTATTTTCTGTGCATTTTATAGACTCCCAGGAGTAACAGCCAGACACTCCCATTCACATAACACTCTAATATTTCACCGATCAAGGACATCACTCTGGTTATTTACAGACTGTAATGAGAGTGCCCATACTTTGATGTTACAATAAATAACCAGGTAAAACTGCTGAGTTTCAAGAAACTCAGCTTGATTGCCTGGAAGATGTTATTATTTTAATAAAAAAGAATGACGTGTAATGATTAAATTTATATCAAGTGCACAAGCAGGCTGCGCTCAAGGAGCAGTATACAAGCCTTTCCACACAGCTCATGCTTTAGAAAAACTGCTCCTTGGTTTTGAAGAAAAAGTGGATCCTTGTTCAGATGACATAAGGAAATTCTTCCCAGAGACTACCTGAAAGCAGCTTTCTACCTGGTTATGAAGGATTTCAGTAAACTACAGGCTCGATACTTCTGTGATATGATAACCGCCATCAGACAAACTGTGATATAGAAGCAGTAAGAGCCATAGAAGTGGTAAAGCTCTCTTAACAGCGTCAGTCCTGCCTGGTGAAACCATGCCTCAAATCTCTAACCTTTACCTTTTGTCCTATGTTAAATGTGATCTGTATACACAATTAAAAATATTATTTAAGGTTAACTTATCAAAAAAGATGCAATCATTTTTGGATTGAATGGATAAATAGTCAGATTTGAAGAAAAAGTGACCAAAATCCAGAATATCCAAAAAAACTCCAAACCAACCATCTCCAAACCGTTAAACAAGCAATTTCTGTACCTTTTTACCCCGTATGACTTTTATAAATTCTTCCTGTTCTGGGTAGGATAATATTGTTATAATTTCAGCACAGCTTCCTAGCCACATGAGATTGAGAGAAAATACCCGCATTTTGCAGTGCTTAGCTAACCTGAAGGATTTTGAGATGTTCATCCATTTTTACTTTGAGAAAAATCAGCTTTATCTAATTCCAAGATTGAGCACCCCAAACTTTAGGAAGACCTTAATACACAGACTCTTCTAAATTACCAAGCAGTGCAGTCCAGCAGGAATGGGTCTGCAGAATTAAACCTCTGGTGCTGAGCAATCAATACCCATATAACTGTGATATAAGGGGCTTCTATTTATGAGAAGCCCTGGTGTCATGGATTGGATTCCCTTTATTGGGAATTGGTGCACATCTGGAGCATATCTTCCAGTATAGTTTCAGCCAAAACCAAATCAAATTTGTGTGCTTCTTTACCACCAGCCAAACTGTGGTAAGTAGAAAAAAAATAAATCAGAGTATGTGTTTCATAAGAACAGTCTGATCCAAAACTAAAATCATAAAGCATATACATGGAAGGAGTCAGGATCAAAATATTAATGACAGCCTTGGCTGTGCTGTAGTAAAGCTGCTGTCCATCAAAAGTAGAAAGGAGCATCTCCACATGTTGATCAAGCAAAGAAAGCCTCACTTCTTATCTTGGATATGCTCTTGTTCTTATACACTGTGATAAGTATACTACATATTACATCAACATCTTTGCCTGCTACTTTTTAAAACTGCCAAAATAGAAAGTTAGGCTCAGACACTGCAGGTTGGATTTGTGTGTCCTAGCTCATGATAGATAAGACCTATCATGAACTATCATGCACAAGTCTGAGCCAGTCACCTTAGGAACCCTTTATAATCAACAAAAAGTTTTCACACATGGAATGCAATTTCTCTGATCTTTCTTTGACACTTAGTTTTGGTATGAATGTACCTTTCCAAGTATCTCTCTCCGTTTCTTTCAAAAGCTATATATTTATGAAGTACGCATTCATTAATAAGGGCTTCAAAATTTTTGTATGTGTGACACAATGAAGTTCAGCTCTCCATATAAAATCAAGTCCTATGCAGGGGCCAAATGTCATGGAAAACTGCAAACTACTGTTTGAGATGTTTTGGTTTCTTTTCCACAGAAGTACTTTCAGAAACTGAACAAGAGGGAGGAAGGTCATATTTTACACCAATACATACATGTCCCAAACACCTTGCAAACACTGTTCTTTGAGACAGGTACTTCCAGAAATGAGTGTGTCATACCTGGAGCATTGACTGATTCATATCATCATGCCCTTCTTCTTAACAAGGGTTTGAACCTACTGTTCCTTCTTCCCAAGGGGAATTAATCAAGCAGGTAGAGGTTGTTGTGATTCAGGGGAAGAAGAGAGACAGAAAGGAACTCTCCATTCTCCCTTTCAAGAGTGGGTCATTCTGCAATGAGAAACCCAGGCAAGAAATAGCCCATGAGTCCAGCTTCATACTTATCTTTCCAGATGTTGGAGATTGTATATGAATGCTTACTTTTATTTGACCCTCCTTGCACAGAATGCTAGAGGAATAAACAGATTGAAACAAAAAGAAACCACTACAGAATTCCCTCAACCCTTGGTTTTCATAGTTTGTCTTCTGACCACCATCCATTATGCTTAAACAAGCTCATAACTTCTTTATGTTCAAACATAAAGTTGTTTATAGCTCCCAATACTTTCTTAAGCACTGGTGTCTTTCCTTTCAATACCTGAAAATCTTTGTAAAAGAGATTCTTCTTCCTTTAATGAGTCCTTTTGTGCACATGTGTTCCTGTAAACAGCTCTATTTCTTGAAAAAAATATCTGAAAAGCTACTTAAAATTAGCTGCCTAACTTTAAAGCATGGTCTGGCATCCAAAACTTAGCAGAACTCTAGTTTAAACAAAAAAAAAAAGAAGATCCTTTGGAGAGTTTTACTTGTCTCTAATCTTCAGGGCAAGGCAAGATTTGGAGAAATCTTTTGATTAAAGAGGGGCTTTCAGTTCTGACTCAGTCTTCTTAAGAGGATTTGCTATCACTTACTGACCCTGTTTTTAACTTGCAGGGTACAGTCGTTAATTTCTCCCTAGCACATACAGAATGAGCTGTTAAACCCCTGCGCCTTGCTAAGCCACAGACTTCAGACATCAAACCCAATGCATGCCAGGTCTGCAGTCAGGCTTACAGGGGATAAGCTATGAAAAGAATCTCAGGGAAATTTCAGCAGGTGTTTTTTTTGTCAGGTTTTTTTTTGTTTTGGTTTGTTTGTTGTGTTTTTGGGTTGGTTTTTTTTTTTTTTTCTCTTTCTAGTAAAAACCACCTGCTGCTTTTTTTTTTTTTTTTAAGAGGTGGAAAGAGAAAGTCTTCTCTCAGAATGATCTGAATAACTCATCAGAAATGCACAATCTTGAAAAGGGGCTCAGAGCCAGAGCAGGTTTTTCCTGCCCGTCCTGCTACTTATCAACCAGCAGAACCCAGTCCTGAGCATCTGCTAAAAATGTAATTCATGAAAGGCTCAGTTTCAGTTCTGGACACCTGTTTTCCCAGCCTACCACTTTACTCTTCATAAACCCAGATGTCCTGCAGATTCTCCAGTTCTTATTACCTCAGCTTATGAGCTCCCACATGTGATGGTGTCTCTCTCTGGCGCATCCCAAATCTGTTTCAGGCTGAGATCTGAGGTTGCATCAAATACCAATCTTACTTCCATAAAAGGAAGCACACCCAAAGGTCACTCTACCTGCAACCTATATGCTCCCTTCAATGTGTCCATATTGTCTGAAAGGAGGTTACACTGAGTTGCTGAGCTGATTACCATAGAGCTGTGGCATCTCTTGGGTAGTGGTGGTCACAAATAAGCTGCCTTCTCTTGGCACATGTATCATGTACCTCTATCCAAAACTTTGAAGAATAATTCAAATAATATTTCAATACAGCAATTCTCAGAGCTTAATAGGACAACATAGCAAAGGGAGCTGAACCTCTAGGAGAAGCTGACAGAAAAGGCCTTTCTTCACAATTAGTCCCTAGCTGCATATGCAGGATAGTATGGCAAAAGAATATTGCTATCAGAAGTAAAAGTGTCTTTGATACTATATCTGTGTGTCTAACTCTGTTTTAGCAAGCAAAGAGAGCAGAAGCTAGATATAGTGGATAGATGACTCACTAAAAGCATGTCCCAGCAGCAATTAGGTAGCTTGGGTAGCAACTTTGAAGGTGGGAAGTCAAAGACCTGTTCCCAAATATCAAGGACTTGAGGTGAGGTACTGGAGACACACATCAGTGCTACCGGGAATTTTGCTTCCCTCTAAACCAGCCTGCCTCCTGTGCACACTTTGCCCCTGCTGATGATAACCATGGCTTTGCACCCAGAGTGTACAGGAATTTAATCTGACTATCAGAGCAGCCCTGCAGAGAAGGACTTGGGGGTGGTGGTCGATGAGAAAGTGAACATGAGCCGGCTTCAGTGTGCACTTGCAGCCCAGAAAGCAACCGTATCCTGGGCTGCATCAAAAGGAGCGTGA
>JBCJKH010005071.1:11430-29128 GCA_039877255.1 Loriculus beryllinus | reverse complement strand
CCATCCCTGGCAGTGTTCCAGGCCAGGTTGCACAAAGCCTTGTGTGGCATGGTTTAGTGTGGGGTGTCCCTGCCTGTGGCAAGGGGGCTGGAACTAGATGATCTTAAGGTCCTTTCCAACCCTAACTATTCTATGATTCTATGATTCAATCTAGTGTGTGCATATTGCACTTTCATGGACTCATCTTCTTCGCCCAACTCACAGACGCACACAGATTGTGCACACAGGGAACACAGGCATCTTCTCCACAGATATCACAAGGCAGCAAGTTGCTCAGCCCTGGACTCTAACCTTTCCTTACACTTTGCACAACATATGTCCCCACACCTTTGCTGCTGTGCCCTGCTCTGCTCTGCATTCTGCAGGCAGCTGGGTCAGAAACCAGCTCCCCTGTATATGTCAGGGCTATCCCCTTAGGGATGGAGTTAATAACAAGCAACTTCACAAAGGGATCTTTCTGGTTGGTAAAGAAGTAAAATAAAACAGAACTGCATGCTACTCACCTGTGGTTTTGCTATGGCACATGCCAATCATCAGCACAAGCCCAAGATGCAGAGTGAGAGTATTTTTCCATTGAGCTACTGAAAGGTACACTGGACACATGTGGAGAAGGTCCCCCATGCAGTGTTTCTTTGTGATGCGTGTCCATCCTCAGGATTCTGATACCTTTTTTTGGTCAACTTCATTGTTGTTTTTTTTCAGTGGAGGTACTGACCCAAAATACTGCCCTGCCTGCTATCCTCAGTTGTAGCTGTTTATTTGTGTAGCAACAGAAAAGTAGCAATGTACAGATGTTAGCAATCTTGCAGTCCGAAAGGTTTAAGGGTAGCTGTATAGCAAGCTCAGGCAAGTATTAGAATGAGACAAAGTGACTTTGCAGCTGGATGGTGCATTAGGTCCAGACTTCACTTCTGCACAGGGCTTCAACTACTGCCCCTGCTGTAGTGTGATTCAATGGAATTAAATGGCTGTTGAGCCACTTGACTCTAACGTGTGGGATTGAAGTTAGAGATAGCTAGATATTGCCTCCAGCCCAATTCTGCAGAGACAGCATGTGGTCTCCTGATGGCTGGGTTCAGGGTTATTTCCCAGCAAGGGCTGGCCCAGATGGGTGAACATTTTGAGTGGAACCATAAATATTATCTATTTCTCATCCATTTCCAAGATTCCCCCAGCTTTGGTAATTGGAAATGGAAATTGCAGAATGAGAAATTGATTTCTTCACTTTTGCCACACAGGAAGAAATGACTAGCAATATTTGTGAAAGGCTTCCCAGCCCACCCAGATCTGAGATAATGAGCTTTTCCAGGCACTAGGTAGTTCATTCTCTTGTGCTCTTTTTCTTTTTTCATAAATGTACATCTTGCTGTAGATAACAGAAGATTAAACTCCTCTGTTGGAAACTGAACTACACTTCACTCACACAGCAGATATAATAGAAAAAAAAAATCCTTTCTTTTTTTTCTTTATTAAATGTCATCACTTAATTTAGAATGCAAATCAATATATTCATAAGGAATGTATAATTTTTATTGTCATCTATGCAATCACCCTCCTAGATTGATTCTACCTTGAACTCATCGTATTATTGTTAATGACTGAAAGCTCACACCATACTTTATCAAACAAAGTCTGTCTCCAAGAACTTTCTAATTAGTGCTACTAATCACTTACTCCTTCTCAGTGAGACTAATGCATTATTACAAAGACTTGTGAAATACTTCCAACAACATATATGTCTTGTTAAAATGACACTCAGGAGATACCATTACCCACATCCATCAATAACACTTAATCCATCAAACGGAAATATTGCTTAAATACTGCTACCACAGTCAGCTGGGTGCAGGCATCTTCACTGAGACCTGCTAGGCAAAACGCATCCCTGCTTATGGCTCTGGCATGCAGCCAGCTCTCTTACATCATATAGCAATTAATGTACCCTTACTTAGATAACAAGAAGTTAGAGAGGCAGTGGAAAGTAGCAGCAGAGTGGGATAACTGATGAAATTAGCTGCAGGAAATCTATTTTGTAATAAAGCTGCTCATAAAAGTGAAATGTCATTTAGAGGCACAATTTCCATGGGGAATAAGTTTTTATGTCTGTGTGCATCTTTAAGGCAGAGTTTTTCTTTCCCTTTCCCCTCCCCCCCCCCCCCCCCTTTCATTTAAATGGGTTTCTAGAAGCCCAAAATATACAGAGATTATTATAAACCCATGGGAATCTCATTATGGTTTCTGTGTGCCTTTTTTTTTTTTCCTTTTTTTTTTTTTTTTAATTCAGGATGATTCAAGATGTTGCAGTCGTTTAACTGTGAGAAATACTTAGATCACAGAGTGAAGATAATTAACAATATGTATAAATAAATATGCCAATTTCTTTTTAAGTGGACAAAAAAGCTACCATTTTAAACCAATAGCTTACATTGATAGAACCTGATTATTTTCCTCCTTCCCTATGTTTGAATACAAAACCAACTATAAAGCCAACTTCACAAACACAAAAACCCACACATAGCCCAAGCTCTAAAGCTAATAGGATGTTACAAAGCTCCTCATTTTGAAGTGATCTAAAACAGAATTCAGATTGTTCCTGAATCTAAGTCTGATGAAAAATTCTGGTGTTTGTACAAAAATGCTTTTAAATCAAAGTAGTATGTTACTTATATAAATAAATACAAGCTTAGCTCTTGGACCAGAACACACTCTGTCTTGAGCAGTTTGAGGGAAGCTCTTGCTGGCAGGAGCCAGATGGGGTCAGATTGCAGGGAAAAATGAAAATAGTGAATCCTCTTTTTTTCCCTTTAAGGCAAAGAGAATTTGTGAAGATTCCTGCTGACCAGAACTCAGTGTGTCATCTCTCTGCATGCTTGGGATTTTTTACTTCTACTGTTAGAGGGATTTTTAGTGCTAGTTCCTGTATGCTGATAATATTACAAATTAATCAGCTATTCTATAAAATAGAAATGCTATAGTAAAATAAAATTCCTCCACTGTGTGAATTAAGGGATAGGGAAAAGTCCCATTGCTACTTGCAGTACCTAGAGGCTGAAAATAGGGTCTTGATGTGCAATGAGCCACTCCTGAGATTACAAAACAACAACAACGGATCTACAAAGGTGGTTTAAGAATATCAAAAGGTGAATATTACAAAGAAAGGCAACACAGATCTATAGCCAATGGTAACTCCACTGCTCTCCCTGTGATAAGGCTCATCTACAGCCTACAGATAATGTGAAAGCAGCCATCCACAAGTATTCAGTTATTTTAATTATTTCCACAGCTGCAGAGATTAATCTATAGAATTGATGAAGATAAAACTGCACATATGCTCAGTTTGAAGAGAAGGTAATAACTGCATTATTGTATTGGGTTTGGATTTGAGTTTGGGGTTTTTTTTTTCCCAGTCAGGATCAAGCTTTGCTCTCTCAAAATACCAGATAGTTGCATTTGCTTAAGTTTTGCACTAACATCTCATAGTCGACAGCAGTTGAATTCCACCAAAATTGCCATCACTTCTCCCATTATACACTTTCTTTGTCCCAGCCTGCCCCATATGTTCTCACCTGCACAACAGGGACTTTAAGAGATAGAATTAAGTGTTTCACTCCAGGGATACTCTAAGGGATTCCAGACCTGGGAGCAATGAACTTGGCTGCTTTCCTTGTGTCATTTTGTCAAAACCAAATTTTCCTTCTGGTACTTACAACTGTGTTCAGACTGTGCAAATCTAAACAAACAAAAGGAAACAGATTCACATCTAGATAGGCAGACCTACTCAGAGCAGTCCCAAGATTAGAGAGAAAAGTTCTCTCATCCTAATTAAAGCTGAAACTCACTTCCCATTATGAGTCTAATTATATTTCAAACAGATGTACTTTCAGTGCCTGCTGGCATTGTGTGAAGCTGAATAGACTATGGCTTCAGCTATAGAAAGGCTGTTCTCAAGACTGAGACATTTTCATAGGACATCTCAATGATCATCCTCCAGCTTGACAAGGGAAGATATTGGTTAGCAGGCTTTTTATATAAGGTACATGTGCATGTGAGGCAAGTCATAAAGTCTGGAATTCACTTATTTTAATTGTTCTAGTACTTCAGATTAGGGCAGGAAATGTGCAGATTAAAAAAAAAAACTAAGCAATCGTTCACAAGAACTAAAGGCTATCAAAAATAAAATAAAATCCTGAACCTGTGTTACATTAAGAGTATAGACATTTGACAAAACACACGCACACACACATACACAACAGCCGGTTCTCTTTAGAGATCAGAGGTGCTGGGTACGGCTGGGTTTAATTTCTGATTATAACCAGTCTGATACCGTACATCTGGTCCCATTCAATAAGAACTTTCACAAATAGCGCAGTTTATTGATGTAACAGAAACACAGATTCAGAATTGCATCTAGATTACTGTATTAGCACTAAAATCCAAAGCTAGCTCAATTAATCAAGCTCATATGGAAAAATAAAACTGGTGCAAACTCATCCACTTGTCTGCAAAATGGTGTTATACTCTCATCCCTGTGCCACAGAAGAGTCCAAATACTTTTGAGACAAGTGGAGGTGAGGCTGTAGTCAAGTTACCTGTTGACAACAGATGGGGTGTGGGGCAGCCATAAATGAGAGGCAACAAGAATCTCAAACACCTTCTGTCAGGTTACTCTAGGGCTGTGAGTCTTGTGCAAAGGCAGAACAGAACTGTAAAATGTTCACATTACTTCTGAAGCAGCATTAAGGGCCAGAGCCTAATCACCCCCATCAGCATCCCATCACCCTTATCAGCAGCCCATCGCCCCTACCAGGGTGTGGCGATTATCACACTTCCTTAACCCCTTCACCACATATCTGACGGCCTCAGGTGTCATTCCTACACCCTGCTATCATAAAATGTTCCGAGTTTAATAAGTATAAAGAAAATCTATGCAAAAAGTATTAAGAGTGCCATGTGAACCCAAGGCCCATGTGAACTACTTTTGAGTAAAGCATGAAGATAGTAATTCAATCAGCAAAGTTATTGACAAGAAAGATTTGAAAAAGTTGATGGGTCTCTAGGGGAGTTCCCTTAGCTGCTGGGAACATCACATTTCCATCAAACCTGATGCTGTCAGGCACCGCCAAAAGCCACATCTGATTATTTGCTTTCTGATCCTGCAGTAAACTGGGTTATCTTCATTGGAAACAAAGGGATTTATATAAAGGGTCTTGAACTCACCTGAATGCTGTAGGGAGGATTCTTGTGTTTTCTCTGTTGAATCTCTTCACTTTGCTTACTGCTAATGACAGAGAATTACAACAGAGCTGCTGCTACACACAGCTTGGCAAACTAAAAATGAGAGACTTGAAGAACAAACAGCCTTACCATCTCTGAATATAGCAGATAACAAACTACCACATCACAAATGGGCTGGACTTATTCAAGGTAGCTAGTAAACAGTGGAAACTTGGTTGAAAACAAATGTATTCAAGTGGGTGCAACAAGTGGACTTGCAAATTCATGGCTATCTCATTTTTGCATCCACTTTTGAAAATGTCCCCTTTGCATGTTTTTTCATCCACATGACCAGTATTATCTGCCTATGTTATCTTCCTATGCTAGACAGGATTAAGGTGTGGACAATATTATGGAGATGAAAGAAACAACTTCTTAGCATGCTCCCTCTTGGTATCCTTACACTAATCCCTAGAGTGTGCTTGTGCATTCATGAAATGTGTCTTGTGGTGCTGAATATCTGGTAGGAATTAACTACTATCAATAACGTCTTCAAAGAGCACGAATCTGATGCTGAATCCAGCAAGTCAATTCAAGGAATAATGAGCTAATTTTAGTGTCAAATTCTTCAGACAGTACAAACCAACCCAATACTGTTTAATAGCAATGGAGCTGTGCAAATTCCCATCAGGATCAGATTAATTTGGAGTGGGGATCTGGCAGAGACTGTGATTTGTAATAGAAATCTTAGTCAAAAGAAATCCTTTTAGACAAACAAAAGTTTATGACGTCAACCCACTTAGTATGGTATAGCTCTTGCTCCACTTGGAGAGTAGAGCCACATAGATTATGCTCTCAAGTAGCCCTGGAGGAAGAGGCAAGCTTCTGGGTACACTTACACATGCCGTCCTGTCCTCTGTCTATGCAAATATCAGCCTGGCATATTAATGTAGAGTGTAAAAGGTCACACTTCATTTTGTCACTGGTCCTTTGTGCCTTCTGAAAAACTGAGCTCTTTAAATTAGTTTTTTCTCTATAGAGTACCTCCTTAGCAGTGTGTTTTGCTCAGTGACTACAGCAATGATCACTGTTAGATAGATATAGATGGATATACACTGCATAATTCTACACCTGAAGTTATATTGCAGCCAATATGAGATCTAGCCAGTTTTATAATTCTATCCGTATGTTAGAAGGTTTTGCCACATATCTTAACGTGCAACATATGTCATTAACTTTGTGGTAAATATGTCTATTTTTTCTCCTGGAATTACAGACGGAGAGGATAGTGTCTGGTACATTCCATTATTTATTGTCTCAATTCAGTGCAATTCAATATATTGTGTTAATTTGCTTTTCCTTTTTTAGAAGAAATAATAATCTGTCACTGAGGTTGTAACAGCTCCAATGTTAATGGAATTGTATGAGACAATGTCATTGAAATTGGATCGGTCCAAATGGAATCATTACTGTTCGTCCATTCAGGTCTTAATGGCTTCATCAATCGATGTGTATAGGACAGAGCCCAAGGTGTTTTGAGGAAGCTCTGAGGTGCATCTAAGTGCACTGATCCTTTTTGCACCTTCAAAGTACAATAACATGAATTAAAAGGTACAGTTCCAAAGTCTCCTAGAGACCCATTAACTGCAGATCACATTGCAAAAAGCTACTTCAGAGTTAACATGGCCCATCATAAGTGTACAGTTTGCAAATCACTGAAATACTTGTTTACAAGACTAAAGAGGCACCAGTGTGTATTTAGGAATTGTTGACCCAATATACTTACAGATTGTTCATTCACAAATCTTAACTGTGTGCTTGAAATTCCTTAGGACATTTTTAGTAAAGTAATAATTAGTGCACATACGTACTGGCTGCTTTCCCCTGTTCAATATTTCACCCTTTTTATTACTGATGCCATAATTCATTGCCTATTTACAAGCTTGGATATGTCAAAAGGCATCAAATCAAAGGGAAATTCTGGCCTTGCTTTTTGACTGATGTAAAAGGAGGAGCTGTTCTGGGGAGAAGAACTGAGTCTCCCTACACAAGCAAGCACAGTGCTGGAGATAATTTGGTTCAATACATCAAATGGCCTCAAATCCCAACACTAGCAAACGTTATGCATCACACCTGCTATAGGACGATGACGCTGAGTGGGTCTAGTAGATTAAGCTGAAGAAACTTGTGAACTTGTGTTCTTTAATAGAGTTCAGCCCCCTGAGCCACTGGTCTGGTGTCATTGTATACCATGTGGGAACCGGATAACACAGACAGTTTGGCAATGTCCAGGAAGTATAGACTGGGCAGAGCTGTATGAATCCCAAGACCTGTAACTGTGGCTTTGTTCTCTTATGAAGATAAGGGACCACCAGAAAGCACTCTTTCCTAGAGGGATGGGCAGCTTTTGGGACTTTTAGCACCATTCCTCAGCAAGACCCTTCTTATGTGAATTTAATCCTAACTTCAGTCCTGTTTCCACGGCCATTTTTTTAGCTTCGTGGTTCACTAATACTGTTTTATCACAGGAATTTATGAGTGATACTTTTCTTACAGAACATATTAATTTCTCTGTAAATAGTGAATATGGGTACCCCAGAAGTCTTTGGTGAGAATTTCCTATTTATTTTTCTTATTTTCCGTTTAAATAGTTTCAGAACTAGAAAAAGCTTTGCTCAAATATAAGAGAAGATCCCACAGTCAGCTATTGCTCAAACAGTCTTAGCAACCGAAGACTGAAGTCTCAGAGGAATTGCCTGTTAAAAGCAATATATTAAATAAAAACATGGAAAATACTCACAAATGTGAATGAATTACTTTTTCACAATGCCATACCCTGTGTGGGATGTCTCATCCAGGTACCATGTGTACATATAAACCAAATCCTTGGGAGCCTGTCTATCCAAATAGGCAGAAAAGTTGTGTATACTGCAGGGCATCAAAAACCTCTCTTGTTATTTTTATTTATTTCACTACGCAGTAATCATTCTTTATGAAATCCCATGTCCTGCCTCTTTGCTATCAGATAAAGAAGGGAATGAATTGAGCTTTACATATGACTGTAAATGCCAATGATCAAAAGGAATACCAATTTACTCTCTAAGGTAGTCTTATCTTGTGTGTATCTATCTTGTCACTCAGCATTATGATACATGAAGGATAATGCTTATGTTCTTACACTGACATCTTTAGAAAGCATATGTAAATCTCCTTGTATGGCTGGCCCAGAAAATTGTGGAAGGCAGCCATTGAATAATATTTTCTTTCTATGATACACAGCTGCCACTGCTGTTTCCAATACTCCATTTCTGTTTCACTGCTTGATGGTATTCTCATGAGTCTCTGGCTGACCAAAAAGGACAAGACAAATAACTGGAAAATTAAAACCATATGCAGTCCTGCATCTTGGTATGTGGTCTGACACCATGATAGCATCTTCAGTTCTACATGGCTAATAAAGCCAATGTTATTGTTGGCAAAACTTCAGGAACAAAATACAGACAATGAAGGGGCTTCATTCTCATTTAACTCAAAAATGTAAAGAGAAAATTTACCTTTTCTCTCAAATTATCAGTGAAAAAGGAGTATAGTCTGGTGTGCATGTGTGAGAAAGAATGAGAAGATGTGAGAAGCAAAAAATGCAAAGGGGTATTTTAGAAACAGCTTTTTTATGGGTGGGATGGGGAAGGTCTAAAAACAAACCAGTTCAGATTGGAAATCGAGCTACAAGACCTATGGGGGTGCAGTCCAAGTGTACCCATTTGTCTAAAAAAAGCAACTAATATTTTTGGTGAGATTATGCCATCCATGAGCAGTCAAAGCCTCCAGTTTAAAAACTGGGTGCATTGTGTGAGTTTAACTCATGGTTTTGGTTTTAGACAGCAAGGATGAATTGGAATAATTTAGCTTTGAGCTGAAATATTTTAGTTGACTCACTGAGTTCCATGGGGTCATGTATAGATTTTATCCTGTTGATTGTGAAGTGTACAAAAGGTTGAAAGGAACCCCCTGCTTGTTTCTAAACCAAATATCCTCGTTTCTCCTTTCCTGTTATTTCCCAAATGAGACATATTTAAGCAGTTTTGCTTCTCATAGTATTAAAACTAAAGACAAAGATATTTTAGCCTAATTCTGGGCATTTTTTAGAAGGGCTATCAAAACCAATCAGCAGTAGCAATTGGAGACAGAGAACAGATGGTATGTGATTTCAGATTCTGCCACATTCCTATAAACGTATTAATTTACTGTTGAAACAAAGTAGGGGGTTTATGTCATTCAGAAAAGGAGATGATCACATGAAAGATTTGATCAGTGATGATAAAGTGGTTTCTTTGGTAAATGACAATTTCCACAAGTTTCACATTGTTACATTCACCAGATCTGCAATATAGTTTACTACAAATTCTTTTCTGTGGTAATCAAGTTTCTACCTTAGTAACACTGTATATAAAGTCAAAATATTAATCAGTAAGACTTTCTTTATTCCAATATGTTCTCCTTCAGAAGTAATCCGACTGGAGTCTTTTGAACCACATTGTAATTTATGAGCCAGCTGGAGCACAATACATTTTTAATAAAAATTAGCTACAAGCAGATACAGCGGATTAATAGTTGTATTATAATTTTATAGCTTTCAATATACACTGCCATAGAAAAGACAATCAAATATGAGGTCCATCTCAAGGATATAAAATGCAGTATTTATTTTTAATGGAAAGAGAATTTCATGAATTACTGAGCCATGAAGAGCTGGTGAATGCATTCACTGGGCAAAATAAAGGACAACTAGAAAGAATAGGCATTCAAAACATCCGAGCATTACTGTTTGTCTGGGATGTGGACACCTCTGAGGATGCTCTGGAATTTCAGTTCTGCCAGTTTGCACAGATATATGTACAGATTCAGAAATAACCTCCTTTTCTCAGCAGCCTCTACAGGCTGGGACTTTTTTTTCATGTGTTTCTGACACATGTTAATTAACAATTTATTACACAGGGGAAAATAGGAGTAAAAGCAGTGTTGGTAAATTGATTAAACCATTAGAAGAATTACATCTTTCTCAGATCTACTTTAAACTATATTGATAGGACTGTGTAGTGGAAGTAAAGCGGCTATAAATTTTTGCAGTCCTTGCAAACTTCTAATATATGCATTCCAGGAGTTAATATATTATTGCACATCTCCTTCCACAAATAGCTAGGAAACAAGTTAGTCACTATTACTACAGTCCTAGCAGCTATGTCTGGTAAGCATTTTCCTTTGCTTCTAAAAATCCTAGAAGTTTTGTTTTGAAATTCTTGCAAGCACCTTTAAATCCTTCTAGACTTCTGAATGGGCATCTCCTTGATCCAGAAACCTTCCAGCTGAATGATCAACTTGCTGAAGAATTACTTATTATTCAGAACTTAATCTGAAAAATGATCTGGCGATTGAATCAAAACACATCAAAGCCACTACCCAGTAAGAAAAACAAATCTTCTAGGAAAGGGCAGCTCTTTTCCTCAGAGATGCTAATTACACTACAGCAAACCCCTCAAACCTCAGAATTTGGTGAACACTGCTCCTCTCCAGGGTTCAGGGGCGTGACAAGGAATTGCTTTGAAGGAGACCCCAATGATATGATTTTCTTGTTCTTTTTATTTTTTATTTTTTTAAATTAAATGAATGGGTAACAGAGGGCCAGAAATCTTCAAATGCAGGTTGCCGACAATGAAATCTTTGAAGGGATGGATACTGGCAATGTAAAATCTCCACTGGGACCATGCCTTCATCAATTCGAAAAGGAAGCTCTCTGTCTGAAAGCTTTGAAGAAACCCCTTCCTTTTGAAGAGATGGGAAATCTTTGAAGTTATTAAGCATGCATTAATCATTTTAGATAGGTAAACTCTGGAATAAAACTAGTCGCAACCTGTAGTATTCTTTCTTGGTGCTTTGCCAACTAAATCATGCAAAACATTTCACTGTGCAGGAGACAGTAATAGCAGCCCAGAGTGAGACTTTTTACAACATGAGAGCTGAAGTTTAGTGCATCATGTTAAGTAGATTTTGTCAGGAGGCTTAAAGCATCATCTAGGTTAGAAGACATATAGTAGGCATGTAAATATTCCTCTCCTGAGTGCTTTTTTATCCGTCCTTTCTGCCCACCTATATTTCTTGGAAAGGCTGACAATAAGGCATTTTCCAGTGACAAAGCTTCTGCTGGGCCAGCTCAGATTCACAGGGGTTAATGATGGGTAAAACCCATCGAGACCCAGGCACATCACCACAGGGAAGGAGAGGCATTCCTCAGGAGGACCAGCGGGATGTCTGCAACGCCTGGACCTGCCTTTTGGGTCACAGCTGGGTGCATGAAGACATGTTTGGGCCACGCACAGCTTAGCTGGGTCAATGGAGAGTTAACTGAGCAGAAACAGATGGCCTGCAGAGCTCAGCAGTTTGCAGAGGATGGTGAAATGGCTCCTTCTGGCCTTGGACTATGTAATTCAATGGGTTTCTAAGGGAGGAGAGGCTGACGAGAGGGGAAGGTTGTTAACTATTAGTAATTTGTTTCTAGTATTAGTTGAGACCGTGATTTTTCACAGCTGGCATTATAACTGCCCAAATGCTTGTACAGCGCTGAATCTCCAGTGCCAACAAAGTGCTTGATTACACATTAAGCCCAGTTTAGGACAAGATCCTCAGTCCCATTATCAAGGTACACATGATGGAGGGCAATCAAGAGGAAACATTGCTGGAATGGCTCAGCTGGTCCATGCTCGTCCTTGGATCCCATGAGATGGGTGGAGAAGAGGAACCAAGGGGCAGCTGTAAATGCAGAAGAGAGAAAACATTCAACTGCATCACATAGTGATATGTTAGGACAATTCCTTGCAAGCAAATTGGCATGTTTGAATCAATAATCCTTCTCTAGCCAGAGATACCGTAATTCTGAGCATGAACTGCTAATCCCTCAACTGCTTTAAGCAAACCTTGTGTGCATTAGCGCAGCTGTGATCTCACAGTGCCAGTATTCTCTCCTCCCACTACCTCAGCCCTCCGGCCAGTAACAAGCAGCTTAAAAGCAGTTTGCCTCTTTCCCAGTAATTACTAAGTCAAGGGACAAACTGGAATTGTGGAGTATTCTGGATTACCCATGTCCTTGCTCAGTCAAAAGCTTCTGATGGCAAGGGGACAAAAGTGCTTTTCTCCCTCCCTTCTCCACAGCTTTTGGCAGATCTGAAGTAGGACCAGGAGCTATATGTTGTCCTATTCTCCCACATAAGCTAAGTAGGTATTGAAGAGATGTTGCACCAAAGCAGAAATTTAGTTGAGATTGTCTTTAGCCTTCCCTTTAAGGAGGCCAAAGGGATGAATTCCTAGTATTCATATTTAGTTTTTGCAAAATAGCAGGAACTTCTCTCTCTCTCTGGCATTATATAGTCAATGCAGGCCATTGCCCTAAAAAAAAGGCAGAAATTGATGTCAAAGAAACAAACTCAACAGTCCAACTAATAGCGTTATCACCGTTCTGCAACTTTCTAGTGGAAGAATATTCACTATCAATAGGAAAGAAGTATATGCCATGTTATTCAGCCTTTGATTATCCCCCTGTGTCCAGTCTGAAGGGCCTCATTAGCAGTCAGACTAGCGACTGGTTTCCCAGAGCATCCACCTTGCAGATACAAGAGACAGGGAATTAGAGGAGAAAAAAATTACAGTAGCTGAATGGGAAAGCATTGTGTTCTCCTCATAGCCAATACATGAAATGCATATTTTTCAAAGTTAAACATTAGATAGTGTGTATGTGGGACCAGTGCAGTTTTGTGGTAGTGCAGAAAATCACACAAGCAGTCGCAGGTTACCTCACTGTCTGTGAACAGCTCCCATGCCCAGATGATGACAGTTAGGCACCAGGCTGTGTCTGCGTCAGTGGTGAGCTCTGAGCAGTGCTGTTGTTTTGACATGAATCCCACTTATGACAGGCTGATTCAGTTCACAGAGCAGTTTTGATTCATGTACATTAGATTCTTTCTGGAGAAAAGCTGCCTTGCATGTGTGCCACCGATGCACTCCACAATGGGGACATCTTAGCTTCCACCAGTATATAGTGCTTTGGGTAGCCTTGAGTCAGTGGGCTGGTGAGTATGTTCAGCTGTTGGGACCAGACAAAATATAGCACAAAGTAAAACCCCTGAACTAAATATAGAACTGAACTCAGAAACAGCTTCTTTGACCTACTCATCTGCTCTTCTGATGCCAAAGGAATCAACTCAGACATAGCAAAATTATTTTTTTAATTATAAATGCCAGTATTAGTTATTTAACTAAATATATTTCATGAGCTTGCTTTAATGTTTCTCTGGGCTATCTTCGTACAGAAAACTGAGATATTTAAGTTCAAGAACACGATGAGCTATTTAGATTGCTTTCACTCTAAGGGCTCCCAATACAGCCAGAGGATAGTCAGGTGTAACACTGCTCAGCAGCTGTGATGTGGCTGCTGATCTCTCTTACCTGACTCCCTGCTAAAATCAGGGTGTAGCAGCCTTGACAAATGCTCGCTGTGGCAGTTGACCACTTGTGATCAACTGAATTTGGTACTTGCATCCATTATAAATCCACTCTGGATGCCACCTCATCCAGGGTATAGCATCCGAATATACCTCTTTTGGCTTCATTCTCCAGCTATGAGAGCAAATTTCTACTGTCTCCTTCTTCCCTCCCTCCATTATTGGTGTTGTCCACTTTAAAGCAGGACATGGTACACACAGTTCAGTCTTTGATTTGTATTCCTATTAACAAGGAAGTGCTGGACTGTTACAGCTCTGAGTAGGACATTAATATGCGAGAATATGTGAGTTTCCAGTACACCTCCCTGACCTCCTCTCGTCTAGCTGAGATAGAAAATACATCTGTACTAGGGAGTTAAGCTTCAGGTCCTGAGTTAATAACAAACAGTGCAGCTTCAGTAGAGCTGTACCTGCTGAGATTTGTTTTCCCAGTACTGTCACAGGCAAACAAGACCCTGGCAACTTCAGTAACTTTTAGAAATACCTTCAGCGAGACCTGTAAAATAGGGGGGTTAGATCTGCCTTCTAATTTATTCTCCTATGTGATCAATGATCTGAGTGTGCCCTGAGCATTTGCCATTTAATTTTTGATCTTAAATTAAAGAATAGCTGTGGTCACACATCAATTTGTATTTTGGCACTTCTGAAAAGCGTGATTTGCAATGGATCATAAGGACATTTTCTTTCCTCATAGACTTTTAGCATCCAGCCAGAAAATGTGCTCAGATAGCCTTTTGGATGTAATGAAAAACTCATAGTATATTGTATCTTGTACCTGACACTATTAATTTTTTCATATTTGTCTTGTATGTCACTTGTTTTACTAACTGATAGATCATTCTTCTTACAGGCATACCCTCACTACTGAGTTATCCAAAGACATGGTTGATACCAATGAAGAACATAAAAATATCCTGGAATAGAAAGCAATGCTACGCCTGTCAGAAATATAGCTTTGCTTTTAAAAATGAGACACGTATTTCAGAGCTCTGTGCAATGCTGAATCCACACCTACGTGCATTTTTAAAAACCCTTCCTCATGCCATGTCTCTTTTTCTTCTCAGAGAGGGTGGACACAGCCCAAGATTCAGAGTTGTTTTGTAACGCAAACACACTCCTGCTGCTAAGCTGCAGAGTTCAAGCCAGTTTAACAAACTACAAAAATCTCTTTTCAGAAGACAGATTATTTGGAATCATCAGCTCTGATGCACTGTTTAATTATGCATGTTTTTGTGCTAAGCATCTTTAAATATTAACGAGATATGTTTTTGCACTTGTGACCTAAAGTAGATCTATAGTAAACTCACATGTCTGTTGGCAATAAGTCATCACAGGACCACCGTACAGCAGCAGCTCTTTTTAGACTAAGATTTTCTGTGGGTTTTTTTTGCTTTTGTATCATTGCCAAAACTATGGAAAAGGAATCAGGAAAATCACAATCCTGACAGAGAGCTCTTTTCAGATGAATGAGGCTGAGATAATTCTCGCAATCACTTTCTGTCTCCCTCTCAATACAAAAAAGGAGTGCGTGAAAGCTGCTAAGAGCTTATCCCCGGTGATGGGCACAGCAGGCTGCACAGCAGAGAGGAACAGCTGGCTGGGCATAGGGCAGTGCTGGGCTGCCTTTAGGTTTCCACCCCCAGGGCAAATATCAGGTCCTTACCCTGGGGTCTGCATGGGTTCAGACAGACCTGGGGTTCAGATTTTATAGAGAGAAGAAAGACTGTAAGAGTTAAATATTACAAGAGGGAAAACACTGAGAATATCACATTACTCAAGATCAGCTTGATTCCAGGCACAGGGACAACAGTAGCATCCTAGCCAGGATTAGCTGCATCTTGACAGCCCAACCCTAAATCAAATGCAGATTTCCACTGCTCCAGTGAACTTTTGAGTAGACGTCTGACCCATCCAGACCAGATTTGTTTTAGCAGAGTATCAATGTTATTGGGCTCCCGATCACTTCTAGTTTAGTCAGACCATCTTCTGCCATCATCAGGCCCAAAGGTTTTGCTTGATTCCCCATAAAACAAAGTAAAAGCCCTGCGCACATGGACTGATCATGGCAAAAGCAAGAAGAGGAATATGCAACCAGAAAAATTCCAGCAATAACATGGCTGCTGATGGGTTTCAAAGTGCCTGAGCACAGATCCCCGTCTATGACTTGTGGGAATGTGTTTCTGTCCTTACTCTCATCAAACACAACAGAAATCTCAACCGCACCAGTGGCTAGTGAGAGCTTCACAGGAGCATTAGAGCTGGTACAATGTCATCTCTTTTGAGCCACAGGCCCTGTTATCTGCTGTCTGGTAACACTGGCCCTACATGAAGGCCCAATAGCTGTGCACCAAATTCTGTGCATGCCCATAGAGCTGAAGAAGAAACAGCTTTAAGGTATTTCTCAGGGCAGCTCCTCACTGGAGAAAGAGGAGAGGAGAGAGGATCTGCTCAGAGCAAACCTTACATCCACTCTACCTGTAAAGGCTGTTTCTGGAGCTCATCTCCCCATGTCATTGCACTGTGTCCATGGTTGTATTCACTGCTTCTGGATTACAAGATAAGGTAAGCAATCCTTTCTTTGACAAAACCTGACAGTAAGACATGCCTCACATATTAAAAAAGCCTCCTTTAGTGGCAGCAGATAGCATCTTTGCTGTTCACAAGCCTCTCAGTAGGTAGAAGGTGCCTTGTACATACGAATGCTATTGCCTGATATATTAAGCCAATACACAAGCTCATTACCTCCACTTCTTCCATGAAGCTTACCTATATCGAAAAGCTGTCACACAGACAGCATTAAACAAATACAGGAGCTGCCTTGTTATTATTGTCTGTGGTACAGTGATGCTTGCAGAGCAAGGCAAGGTAGGGGTCTGGCTGTGCCAGCGGTGGATGCAGAAATTGAAAGGGAGGCATTGTGATAAACTACAGGTAGCATGGGCAGACGGGCTTTAACCTGTTGCAATGATCACCTATTTCTCACTGCCAAAGCCAGCTGTGCAGGGAATCATCTCCTTTTTTACAAAGCAGTACAGCACTGGAAAATAGTCTTACCCCCCTGAAAATCTTAAGTGGGAAAATCAAAGTAGAGATAGGGCAGCAAACATTCTGCAAGGGCATATGTGTCTCCAGCATGTCACAGGGGACTGGGGCAGGGACAGCAAATAAATTATTTACTTCAGGTCCTGCAGGCAGTCTGCAGCAAAATGAGGAGAAAATCTGGAGGCCCTCAGGTGGATTATCTGTGCCTGAAACACAACTTCTTCTTCTGTGATAGACTGATGCCTCACCTGGGTATGGTATCTGAGAAAGAAGCCTCCAGACACTCCTTCCACCATCAAATGGATTCGCTGAGAAATAAAAAATAATGTCATGATCTGTTACATGGGTGCCCGTTGAAAGATAGCTTCTGCTTATTCTCTACTACAACAGAAGAGTGGCTAACTACCATCACAGCAAGGACAGAGCTGACTAAATAATGCAGCCTGTTCCCTGTCCATTCCCACGGGAAAGTGGACAGGCAGAAATGGGTGTATGAACTGGCCTGGCAGCACCAGTTTGTCCCCATCCATCCATTGCCAGAGGTTTGTACGTGCACAGGGTTGTCTGGCACATAGGCAGTGTGTGGGGCACACGTGGCATTCAGACTAACCAGGATACATCAGAGATGGACTGAGAGCCCATGGATAATAGAATAAAAAATGCAGAGAAAGAAAACAAGAATCTGCAATTCAAATCCATCATCCCTAAGGGACTAGTGAAACAACTGCTTGCAATTGCATTAGTGCAATTTAACATGTTAAAGGACCCCCAGCTGCTGATAACTGCCCCATCAGCTGGAGTGCGATCTACTGACCATTTCCTTCAGCTGCTCTGGAGCACAAAGCCAGACAGATTTCCTCAAGAGGGTTAAGTAAACAAAGTTTAAATCACAT
>JBCJKH010005071.1:0-11330 GCA_039877255.1 Loriculus beryllinus | reverse complement strand
ATCACATTGCAACAGACTAGGAGGATGCTTGAGGCCAGTTATGGTCATCTCAGCTCTGCAGTAGTAACTGGGAGGGATTTTTCCTACAGATTCAATGAAATGCACAGCAACACTGCCAATCTTGCCTTCTCTTTTAAAATTTGCTTGTATAATTTATACCAGGTGGCAATGTAGGTGGAAAATACTAGAATGTTAAGGAAGTCATAACACTGGTAGGTTGTATTTTATGTCATAATATGCATGCTGAAGACAATAGGAGTACCTCCTGTAAGTGAGTACCACTCAACACGAATGATGGCTGCAAGGTCAGGCCCTTGCTGAACAGTTGTCTAGCTGTGAACATATACACTTTTTCACTCTGTTGTAGGCAACACTCTCTACTACCTAATTAGGTTGATCCGTGGATATGATTATTCATTATCTGAAGTCTGAGAATACAGAATCATGTGCCTGTGCAGTGTGTCTTAAAGAAAAAGTATGTGAAATTCCAATGTCAGATAAGGTGACCGCATGATGAATGAAAAAAACACACTACTGCACTCACAGGACTTTCCCCCCTCCTTTATTTTATTTTTAAGGTCAAAATAAAAGATTTAAATCCTAATTCTAGAAGGGATGTTACATTTCAAATTACTGTGTAATTTCTGATTTAAAGGAAATAGGAAAAAAAAGGAAATATTTTTATTTCATAGAAATGCAACTTTTCAACTGTGTTCAAAAGAATTATCTGGAAATACTGTAACACTGTAATGTCTACAAATATGGGGTCTCCAAATTTACACAAGATTAATTCCACCACACTGAGCTACTGCAAAAGAAAGAGCTGTAGCCTGTTATCATGACCTTCCTGCCATCCAGTCTCCTAAGGATTCCCAGTGCTTCTTCTTCCCCTTCCCTCTCCAAAAAGTGCATGCCATGACTTAGAAGACGTCCACTGACAAGTGGGAACTGAAAGCCCTGAGAGGAGAGACCTAGAGCCAAGACTGCCAGGGAAAGCAAAGTGCTTCAAAAGCCTGAGAGCATCAGCGTTTTAGCACCAGAGGCAATAGGATAAAATAAAAACATGACAGTGCAATGACAAAAGCTGAAGAAAAGGAGAACAAGCTGTAGGCAGAGAGGGCATGAAGTCTTGATGTGAACTGTGCCTTTCGTACTCCTTCAGCTCGATTAGGATGGGCTTGTAAGAGAGCCATACCCAGAAGAAGACATTAAGTGTCTAATAGTCTTTCATTTCCAATGCCCTGGTACTGACGTTGGCTCTGTTCACACTCCCTGTAGCACAGCTTCTCTGAGAGTCTGTCCTGGGGAAAGGAAAGAGAAAGGAGAGTTAACAGAAGGCTAAATATTTGAACTGTCTACTGCAATAAGGGGAAAAAAAAAACCTAAAAAGAGGAGAAAAATAAAGAAAAACCTAAGATAAGAAAAAACAGGCGTCCCACCTTCAACAGGCACATTAGGAGTCAGGCAGGCAGATCTGCAGAAATGGAAACAGATTCTCATCTAATGGAAGCTGTATTTTTTGTCTGGGTCTCTAATTCCCCCCCTAATGCTGGGATGTTCCTGGAGACTGGATATGAATCTGAACTAAATCTCTAGATACCAATTTGGAAAGAAACCTCAGAATAAAATTCATTTCAGCTCACCCCGCTTGCTGCAGGTCAACATGCCTGTGAAAAGAAGCTCTCTGAAAGTCTCTTGGTGTTTCTGTTGTAATGCCAATGCTCTGCTCCCCTCCATCTCTTACACCCCTGTTTTCCTTGCAGGTGTCTGGTTGTGGACCTCTTGGCCTTCACCTGCACTTAAACCGTTCTCACATAGGGAAGTCAATGAGCCAGGGCACGCACCACTGCGACAACCATGTGTGAGGATTGTTAATGATGAAATGCAAAAGGCGTTTCCCCATTATACCCTTTCTCCCGCGCCAAGTTTTTCCTTGTTAATTAGGAGGAAAATTTCACAACTTTGCCGCCATATAATTAAATCTTGCAATTAACATGTGCACTTAAGCCATCATTTTGAAAATGGGACTTATGCAGTGAAATCTACTTAAGGGAAAGCACCAGGATGGAGGATGAAACTGCAACACTGTGCTAATGATCCAGAACACTACTGGATAAATGATAGGTCTCACTGACAGCACTCTGCCCATCTGACATGTGAGGGAAGGGGCATATGCTTACAGATTCTAATTCAACGTGGTACCAATAAAAGGGGAGCAGGAGGGAGGGCGACAAAGGCAAAGGTAAATACATTAAGTCTCAATTAGAGTAGTGACACGAGAGAGCTACAGTTAACATATTTTAGGAGAGAGCTTTTCTGTGAGATAGGGGTTGATCTCTGCAGGATGATGTGACAAGGGGTGATGACAAGGTAAAACAGAAGAGCTTTTTATTTCATTAGATGCTGCTTGGAAATGGCAGTACAGTTTCAGTGCTTTATGGTCTGCATTGGCACATCTCTTCAGTTTCCATCACTTTCCAGGCAGTCACTGAATGGCTTTGGAAGAGCTGGATTCAACTGCAGCCTTGCTCTTTGCTTCTCCAAAACCATGATAGCTTGGGGTGTTTGGTACGCAGGCTAGCACCAGCTCCAACCTGCCTCAGACTCAGTGCCTGGGGCAACACAGAGGGTCCTGCATGATGTTACTGCACCACAAACATTCAAGTGATGTATCTTCACCAACAATATGGCTGTAGGTGCATAGAGTAGCCAACATGTGGCAAAACTCAGAAACCAACACAGAAGAATCTTAATGGAGGTTGCAAACTGTGGGTAGTTACACAGCAGCAAGCAAGCAGTCTCGGGTCTCATTTGGTGACTTGACATATATAATAATACAATTAAGCTTCAAAGAGGTAATTATTGCAGACCAGTGGAATTCCACACTGTAATCTGGAAGAGAATAAAACCCACCAGCTGATCACCCACAACTCACCTCTGCTCCCTCTATGTACACTGAGAAAAAGGGAACCATCTCTTTAACAGCAGTCTGTGTTAACATTTCAATTGCACTGTCTGAATCTTATTCAGCTGCTGTAGCTTTCCTCATTCAAAAATAATCCTTCTGCAATTTGGAATTAGCAAAAGTGAAGACAGTATTATGAAATAGTAGCAGAAGCCCATCAGAGAAACAAAGCATTACTTTCTGTATACGTCCTCACACACATGCATACACCACCACACTTACTAGGATAACATCCAACATTGAGGCGTAAAGTCTTAAATTACAGTGTGATTGGGGCTTTTGAACTGATCCATAAAAGTAGGCACTTAGCAAATTCTAAGGACAGGTAGAAAAAGTGGATAACACCAAGGGCATTGCCTTCTCAAAACAGCCACTGAGGCATGCAAAAATAAACATTTGCTGAGGTGAATGCAGTGTGCTATTGCTACAATGCAACATGGCAATAAAAATATCTGCAGATTTAAGCCCAGAGGACTATATTGCATATCAATAGCAATAAAACCAGCAGAAATAGAAATGTATTATTTATAGACCCATTTATAAAACCTAAATACCTCTCTAGTGGACTTACTTCTATAGAATGAATTGCCTTCCTCCCCCTCTGTCCTTTAGTGGTTTGTAAAACAAGGTAACACAGGACAGTACCATTAAGACTGATCTTTGTAAAAGATACAGAATTGGAATCAGGAAGAGATGCAACTCCCTCCTGTATAATTTTCCTAGTGACATGACCTCCGTTTCACATAAGCAGCCCCACTTTACTCCTTTGGAAGTGGGATTGCAAGCAAGGCCCAGGTCCATAGCATAGTCTCACTAGGATGGGCAATTCTACCTGATAAAACAATAGGATCTTTGCCATTAATTTTGACAGAAATATAACTATTTTATGACTGAGTTTTTAGTGTTCCTTTCCTTTCCCTTCCCTTTCCTTTTTCTTTCCCCTTTCCCTTCCTTTCCCTTCCTTTTCCTTTTTCTTTCCCCTTTCCTTTCCCCTCCCCTTTCCTTTTTCTTTCCCCTTTCCTTTCTTTCCCCTTTTGTTTCCCCTTTTGTTTCCCTTCCCCTTTCCTTTTTCTTTCCCCTTTTCTTCCCTTTCCTTTCTCTTTCCCCTTTTCTTCCCTTTCCTTTCTTTTTCCCCAATATAAAGTTTTTTTTTGATTCAGTGGACATGCTGAAATGCCAGCAGAGGAAAGGATGGTATTTTCACTATGTCCTGTCACTCAGATCTCTCCTTAAAACACTCATGTTGTTTCAAGTAGCACATTGCTTTTATCTCGCTATCACTTATAAGACCATTGTAAATAATAAATCCTTCCTGGGATGCCCCATTTCTTAGACCAAAGCAATTCTCTGCTCACAGGGACAATTTTCCTTCCTTATGTATCCCCTAGAGCAAAACTGCAGGTGCTGAAGTTACTTCACCTATGAAAAAAAAATTACCAGAGGCTTAAAAGATTAGGCTGGGGAAGGTGATGGATTATACTGATGGACTCAATTACCCGTATTTATTTAGAGAGCTTAAATGTCTTCAGATCTGGTCATATGCTGCTGAGTAACACATTGAGTAATTTAGACACTGGACAAAGACCTCTAAACAGATCAACAACAGACTGCTCTAAGGCAGCACTAACTTTGTTTCCTGCCCTTTTCAGAGACCTCAGGTCTCTAACTCCTCCATGATACACACCCGCACACACGTCCTGAGCAGTGCAGACCCCTACAGCCAACCCGTGCAGCAGAAATCAGACGCTGCTTTTGTTTGTTCCAGTTCCTACTTGCCCTTCCAGTGAGAATCCATGCATTCCCATCACTGCAAACTACTCAGAAATCTCTTTTCCTCAAAACTGATGTGCAGCATGCACCACCACCCACAAACTTCAAGTAAACTTTCATCTGCTCTTACCAGATTTGCTTCAGGTGTGGAATTTTGGGTTTTTTTTTTTCAGAAGTATTAGGCTGAGCTACCAAATCCTGTCTTTATTTCTTCTACTCTGCTCTGGATGCTTTCAAATGAATTAACTGTGACTCTTGCCCTTACTATGCTGGTGAGTTAATATGATCAGTAAGTTAAATGATACAATTAACTTGATCCTTCTCTAACTTAGTATCACTTTAAAATTGTTTGGGTCATAGCAGTGTAAAAAAAAAGAGGGGAGGGGATGGTAAAAGCTGCAGAATTAGATTAGTACTTCCAAAGTATCTGAATTTTCATCTCTTTGCCTTTACAAGTGAAGGCTGGTCTTCCCACCGCTGCGAATTCTTTTGAAATACTTGCAGTTTAGTTCCAAAGTGTGAGTAAAACTTGAGAGCGGAGAGACTGAAAGCCAAATAATCTAGTTTATAACATCTGCATGAAATACAGTTCAATTCCACATGTCTAGTAGAGAGGGGATCAAATGGATTCTACATATATTTTTGAAGACATACACATCGCTGACCAAAGAACTTTACCAGATGTTTCAAATATATCTTTCTTGATGGAGATGTATCTTTTTACCTACGCATCTCGCCCAGCTCTCCCACAGACTTGAAGCTAGTCCAGTTTTCTCCTAAAGGGAAAAACATCACGTTTCCAATGCCTTTCACAAATTTTACGCCTAATTAAGTTCCCATTAATGGGGTTGAGAAGGGCATCTTTATTTCCAGAACACACTTTTTGTGTGTGTTTGTGGTTTGGTTTTGTTTGGTTTTTTGTTGGTGGTTTTTTACTTGGACTTCTGTGGCATTCTAGATTTTTAGAGGCTTTTGGGTTTTTCTTTTTCCCTTTTGTGACTCCCTTGTCAGGCAGAAGCATCACTGCAAAGCTCTGTGCCATTAACCAGTATCATTTGGTTTTCTGGTCTATTCAGATTTGTTAGCTTATTTTATCTGGGGACTGACAGAGATGACAAAAAAGTCTTTTTCACCCGCTGAAAACGGGTGACGCCTCCGAGCCAGCCAAGCGGCTGACAACAGTGCCACCCTGCGTCCCAGCCGGCTGCGGGACCCGCAGAGAACGCATTTATTAAACCCTTATCAGACACACCAGTCTCCTCCAGCTCTCGTGCATCACACACGCCAGCAAGACTCCTTCCCTGATGCTTCCTGGCAATTATTTACTTTCTGCACCTCCTCTTTAACTTTCTGCCAGGAGGTGAATTTATGTCTGCCTCTCGGAGGGCTGCCTTCAGAGCAGCACAAATAGTCATTTGAATAAGGCACCTTTCCCTAAACAGTTTGGTTCCGTAGTTTGGGTAGAAATGGTTTGATGGAGCTGTAAATCAATATTACTCTGTAAATTTTTAATGTTCACACCATGTGAAATGCTGTAAATAAAATAAGCTAACCACAATAGGCTATTCCTTGTAGTTCATTTAGAAAAATGTCTGTTCAGCAGTATGGCTAACTACTTGCTGTAGATACGGCTTTAAAACTGTCTAGGCTAATACATCAAGACCAGAATTTGAATAACCTCTAGTGGCAGGCAATTTTTCAGAACTCCCAAATACTGCAATGAGTAACACTAGACTTTTTTTTAAGTAAGTTATGTGCTAATACAGACAGGTCTGAAAATAAGTAAAATGGGCATGATTTTCTCGCATTGGAATGTTCATTAATCCAGCAGAGAGCTGCTAATTGTTAGAGGTGAGCTCAGATTGGAAAAGCCAGATCTGGATTTTAACCCTGGCCACACATAGAAGTCTTGGGAGTTCGGAGTTAGGGGATTTCTCACTACATGAACACTGTTAAAGCAAGTCCAGAGGAGGCCAAGATGATCAGAGGGCTGGAGCATCTCTCCTATGAAGACAGGCTGAGAGAGCTAGGCTTCTTCATCCTAGAGAAGAGAAGGCACTGAGGAGACCTTATAGCAGCTTTCCAGTACCTAAAGATGGCCTACAAGAAATCTGGAGAGAGTTTTTTACAAGAGCATATAGGTTTTAAACTGAAAGGCAGTAAATTGAGGTTAGATATTAGGAAGAAATTCTTTACTGTGAGGGTGGTGAGGCATTGGAACGGGCTTTCCAGAGAAGCTGTGGATGTTCTATCCCTGGAAGTGTACAGGGCCAGGTTGGACCTGGGTTGGAGCAATCTGGTCTAGTGGAAGGTGTCCGGGCCCATGGCAGAGGGTTGGAACTAGACAATCTTCAAGGTCCCTTCCAACCTAACCTATTCTGCTATTCTAGAAGTGTTTAGGTACCATTACTGTTACCCTGGATCCAGGCTTTAAAATATTTCTTTTTCCATCCTAATCCAGCATCTGTTTCCATAGATACATTTACAAGAGGGAAACCAGTGCACAAATGAGGAAAAAATAACCTAGGCATACATGGCATCAAGACCCTTTTATCAAAAAGACAAACTACAAACTGACACCAAACAAGCATAAAAACCAATCACAAACAGCATCTACAGCATAACAAAGTCCCACCTTTTGTAAACTTATTTCTTGGCTGTGCCTTGCCCGAAGTATCTTGTCAGGAGATGTGTCACTATGGAGACAGATGGATGAGTTTTTCACCAGTAGTATGTCACTGACTAATTTGATGGTCTAGGCATAGATGCTGCCACATGGGGGATATCAGTCAACTATTTAATTTTTCCCTTCTAGCAGAGCAAGCAGAGCTTGGAATAATATGCAAAAGCCTGGCATAAAAGGACATACATGACTATCTGCCATTATATTTGAGCACCTTCTTCTAATTCAGAAGAGACCTCATGTCTATGGCCTTACACAAATTTCAGGAGGGGAAAGAGAGAGACAAAGAGAAGTACAAAGTCTTTCTTTGGTCTGAATTGGGTTAGGAAGGAAAACAAAGATTAGCTGGTAATATTGAGAAGCTGGTCAGCAGCTGGTTTCTTTATTTGCACCCTAACTCCATTGTACAGTTGCTGAATAACTCTTGATACATCTCACTCTGCTGTTGGGAACAACACATTTCTGGTTCCTAGGTAAGCCTCTGGATCATAGGACAGCTGAGGACAGCTCATAGCAAGATCAGATGTGAGACAAGACCAGGTTGCTCAGAGATTTAACTAGTCATATTTTGTAAGTCTCTAAGGATGGGGACAGCACAGTCTCTAGAGACAATCTGTTGCTGTGTTTCACTGTCCCCATATCCAGTCTGAATTTATCCTGTTTCAGCTTATACCCATTGTCTCTGACCTTCCCACTATGCACTGCTGTGAAGAAAGCCTGGGTCTGCCTTCTTTCTAACTTCCTTATAGGTACTTTCTATCAAAGCATCTCACATTACCTTACTATGGTTTCTATATGGTCCCAACATGAGGACCAAATTGCTGCTTTGGTCCCATCTCACAGTTTCCCTGATCATTGTTCCTAATATCTCAGTGTCATGGATGTTAAATGCTCTGGCAAAAGCTCCTTCTCTCAGTCAGAAGTACCTGCAAATGTGATTTGTCTGGTTTCTATGCATTTTAATATGCACTATTAGAGGCATTCAACCCTTCTCTGTATTCTCACATCATCCAACTCCAAGTAGAAAATTTATCAGTTAACAATTATGTATTATCAACATGTGACATTTATCACGTCCAAACCATGGGAAAAAGGCTGTCTGTGAGTGAGATGGGTAGAAAAGGAAACCCTGCAGTACCTGGAGTGTCAGCAGGAGGCCAGGTTAAGTCCTTAGCTCCATCTCTGAGGAGCCATATGCCCTTACACAAATCACACCTCTCCGGCCTCACTTCTACATATGTATAAAGAGTATTCTAATATTTAGACTTTGCCTCAAGGGTGCACTTCATAGCTTATGATGCATTCCTCCAATAATATTAGCGGCTCTGTGCCTATGAGGTAGAGCACTCTAAAAAAATGTTACCCTAACACATTATCCATTACAGCTCCATAAACTACGTGTTCCATCAGAAAATGTGGGCTACAAGCCTGTCCATCTGACCCTGCCATATCTTTTAAGGGGACCAATAAGAGAGGTACTGGTCAATCTGGGTCAAAACACTGTCAGGACAGTGAATGTTGGTGCTGATAGTTTGTCCACATCTACCTTGACAATTAAGCTTTCTCCCAGGCAGTTAACAGATACTGTCTGCAGAGCAGTATTGTTCTCAGGGACAGGACTCCTCAGATGCCAGATACTAATGTCTTTTCTTTCTTGAAGATATTTCCACCACTAGAACACCTGAGATGAAAACACCACAAAGAGCTACATGTAAATGGATAATGTAAGTCTGCATTTCCCATTATTTTAACTGTTTTTTGTTAAAACCTTAACATCACAAGGAAATTCCTGACTCTGTACGTTGCACATCCAACCAGTAAAATCTATCAGAATGAGTGTCAGAAAATCAACATAGGAATGAGCATTTTAAACAATTGTAGTGAAGGAGTCAAATCAAGCTTAAAAGTCACCCTAACTGGTATCTTCTCGAAACAACTCAGTGTGACTTATCCTGCAGTTTATAGAAAGGTAAGTAGAACAAAATCAGAACAAATTCAAGTTACAACAGAACCCAAACCAGAACTGCACCAGAAGATACTTACTGGGCTCATTCTGGTTTGCTAGACATCCATCCCCCATCCTGACTCTAGAAAAGCAGAAGTGGACGGATAGTCATCCATCACTCATGCACACACACTAACAGACACAAACGCACACACACAGATCTTTATTATTTTTGGACTAATTTTTCCCATGTGAAACACTCATTAATAGGGTTCCCAGAAGGTCTTACTATTCCTTATAAGACTGGTTCTGTTTACTTGGCATTCAGGGCCATGCAGTGATTTGTTAATGTATAGATCTGTCACAACTAATAAATCTTTACAGTGTTATGGATGACATTATTATTTTTGATCAAGATTACAGCATTGGCTGGCTGATGTGGATAATATCAATGCTAGCAAGCTTTCACCTATTCTTTGAATATTAGCTTAAAAAAACCCAATTCAATTCAGATCATGGTTCTATTTAAATATTAATGGCACAATGATGTTGATGGTAACAGCACCCCTGCAGAGGATGCAAACCATGTCCTCCATGCATACATTCATAGCATTAGGCAGCCAAAAGAGCACTTGCTGGGGGCTGGCTGCTGATTGTAATGCAGAAACATTCGTGTGCAGCTGCTTGTGGGA
This sequence comes from Loriculus beryllinus, assembly GCA_039877255.1. NCBI lineage: Eukaryota > Metazoa > Chordata > Aves > Psittaciformes > Psittacidae > Loriculus > Loriculus beryllinus. Next base: position 1,275 of record JBCJKH010005071.1, on the reverse strand, counting down.
GGAGAGCTGAGGCAGGAGAGAAAGTGGTTCACATATAAGAGTGCATGCAAACACACAAATTGAGTTCCACCAGCAGAGGTAAAATAAATCCTAATCCACTTGCTGTACTACACTTTTATGTCAGGTAAGGCTTGAAGAAAGAAATAGTACATAAAGAAAAAAAATTAGTATACAACATACATAGCATATGCGCCAAATGAATTCTATAATAAAACAGATGTAGCAAATTATATTTAATAATGTTTGACAATTCCCCATGCAGCTAATGGTTTGTTAGAAATTAGTCCCTAATGTTTTAGGGACTGCTGGCATTTACAGTAATTTTCTTTGTCTTAATTTACATTGTTTGTGTGCTGTGTGTCATTTTTCCTGCTCATTGCAGTTTTATGACTTTTCTTGGTTTGTTGGGATTTCAAATGTTGTTTTAACTCAATAGCTACTCTAATAACACAATTTCCATGGGAAGAATTTGGTGAAATTCTTTTTTAAGGGGTCATTCCCTCCATTCTCTTCATTATGCAATGAAAGCCCATTCAACTCTGACATCCAAACTCCTGTGAGACATACTTGTTGCCAAACATGTAACTTCCAGTCCTGGATTTCATGGTATGAGCAAATAAAAAAGGAATGCATTGTGCCAGGCACAAAAGACAATTCAGATTGCACTGAATGCCCTGCACTAGCAGATTCAAGTGATATAACAAATCCATTTTAGCTGTAAGGGCTCTTTCATCCAACTCTTTGAATACTCTTTAAAAGCACATAAAATAATTTTGAGTCATATTGACAAAATAACTAAATGGGTTATACCCCTTGTCCAGGAGGATGACACATTACTTGCATCGCCAGACACTCCAGGGAGAATCGAAGACCAAAAGCTCATTGCATTTCTTCCAACTTTAACAGCTGTTCTAATATTAAAAAATTTCCCTCTCCATGCAAACTTTAGCTCGACTTAGAAATATTGGACAAACATGAGACCATGGGAATCTCATGCCTTTAATCCAGACTGGAGGGCAAGTGGAGGCCACGTCAGCTCAAAACAACAGGATGAGGCCACAGATGCGGTAATACACCTATGATAAAAGCCAAGAAACATTGGTCTTCTGCCAAGCCTTAGTCCCACATTTAATTTGGGATGCACATTTTTTTCTATAGTTTACCTGTATTTTTTCTCTCGCTAATCTAGCAATGCTTGTAGCTGAGCAGCAGTCTTCAGCAGGAACATTTGAACTCTGTTCCCACAGAGAAAGAGCTAGGGGAGAAATCTAATGC
>JBCJKH010005070.1:5321-17058 GCA_039877255.1 Loriculus beryllinus | reverse complement strand
TGTGCAGTTCTGGTGTCCTCAACATCAAAAGGACATGGAACTGTTGGAACAAGTCCAGAGGAGGCCACGAGGATGATAAAGGGACTGCAGCACCTCCCATACGAAGACAGGCTGAGAAAGTTGGGGCTGTTCAGTCTGGAGAAGAGAAGCTGTGTGGAGACCTCAGAGCAGCCTTCCAGTATCTGAAGGGGGCCTATAGGGATGCTGGGGATGGTCTCTTCATTAAGGACTGCAGTGACAGGACAAGGGGTAATGGGTTAAAACTTAAACAGGGGAAGTTTAGATTGGATATAAAGAGGAAGTTCTTTACTGTGAGGGTGGTGAGGCACTGGAATGGGTTGCCCGAGGAAGTTGTGAATGTTCCATCCCCGGCATTGTTCAAGTCCAGGCTGGACAGAGCCTTGGATGACATGGTTTACTGTGAGGTGCTCCTGCCCACAGCAGGGGGGTTGAAGCTTGGTGACCTTAAGGTCCTTTCCAACCCTAACTATTCTATGATTCTATGATCGTAAGAACTTTGCAGCTCCACAACCCCTACAGACAAAGCTTAGCCACGAAGTCTGGTGAAAATCCTTACTCCTTAGGTTCCCTCCCTTACTTTTTGCAAGTGACTTTAAATGGGACTAACAGATACACAAGGAAATTAGTACTTGCATTAATAGCTCAAATTTATTCTAAAGCTTTCACTTTCTTTTAATATATTCTGATATATGCTGCAGGTTTGCTTTTCCATATGATAGTATTTCAGGCTTGCTTGCAAAGGACTGCAGTCACAAAGAGGATTCCTCGCTGAAACAACAATTTTCCCTTTGTGGCTTATTAGAGCCAATTTAAGCCAGAATAACAAGAAGTAAAGAAACAAAACAAATGCATAACTGTCATTTAAAAACATATTCATAAAAGGCTTTAGGGGTATCATTTATGAAACACAAAGAGATTTCCTTCTTTAGCACTGTTCCAACACCTTACTCTTTCGTGCTTAGTCCAAGACATGAATATACTTGCCTAAGATGTCAGTGAGGTATTTATACAAAGGCAACTTTTCGGAAACCTATTATTGTGAATACAAAACAGGAAGTACAGTAATACCACCAGTATATGTTAAATAATGCTTAGTATGAACTGTGCTCATCAATTAATAAGCAGTGTTAATCCCTTTAGGGGAAAGGGAGATGTGAAGTGTGAACTGAAAATACTGACTCATGATAAAACCTTTGAGCACTTTTCCCACAGGGCTTTCTGTTTTGTTGTTTTGGTTTGGGGTTATTTTTTCCCCTCTCCTCCCTATAGCAGACAGAACACAACAGAGGATAGAATTTGCAATATAAATGAGAAAATGAGGGGGGAAATGAGAAAAAAGAGGGGTTTAAGTTTGATGATGTGTTTGAAAGTGAAAAACAAAACCATGAAAATATAATAAAATAATAGCTCAATAAGTGCTTAATGATATTTTGCAACTCTCTGCAGTTCTCACACTTTTACTAGCTAAGCATTGTAACAACTATGTCATACAGAGGGTGCACCTTCAGGAAACTACTTTATCAACTACTCAAATGCACCTGTACTGGTGTCCAAGTGTCACAACTATATAGAAAAGAATGGAAATAAAAATGTCATATAATAGTGAATAGTCTTCAGCCACTAGACAGATTTTAGACTACAAGTGAGAAAACCTCATCATTAGTTTGCTCTTTTCAAAATATCCACAGCTGTAGTGAAAAAACAAAAACAAAACCAAAAAGCAATCAAGAGCTTCCAAAGTACAAAGCCTTGAAACAAAAACCACAGCAAATCCCAGATGGGCAGAAATCAAAACTTCTCTTTCTTAGGGTGTAACAAACATATCTATTTACAAATGTGTAAGAACGTCTCTTCTGACACAACTCTCTCACAGTCACAGTCTTTCTCTCCGCTTTCTCCTACAGGCAGAGTATTTTGAAATCTTCATTCAAGCTACCAGACTGAACTTTGGTTTGACTGCCATCTGCTGACCCCATGTTTTGGCAACCTGAAGAGCCATTTAAAACCATGCGCACGAAGCTTTCAAAATGTCCAGTTTCTTTTTTCACTTCCTGGTGACAGATTAGAGATAACAAGTATTTATGTTTAAAGAAATCAAATTACACCAGATGTCCTGATAATTAGCATCCTTCAGCTAACTTTCAGATAAACAAACACAGAAAATGTAATAATTTAATGAACATCAATAAGATGACTACTGAAAGAAAAGTATGTAACACACGGGACCATTGTGATATTAAGAAGCAGAGAATTAGGTACAACAGCTACTCCTTAAAGAGAAACACAGCTGAAGCAACTACTAAAAAAATAAGGAAAATATAAAATAGTGATAGACTACCTTTATTTTCCTCTATAAGACAGGACACCACAACAATCCGATTTGCCACACAAATATTTGATACTATGACAAGTCCTTGTTTCACTGCATCCCTATGAAACACACACATATACACATGAAAGAAACCAAACTCACTTTCAAGACCCTCATATTTTACTAATTTCTTTCCTTCAAGATAGCAAGTACTTTGCAAAGGGCTGAGTTGGTTGCTGATGCTGAAATGATGGAATCAAGGCACGAACACAATTATACCTACCAGACACTTTGCAAGAGACCACACTGTCCATGAGGACAGGACTTGTAGGGATTTTTTCCTAACCAAGAATGCTTTTATCAGTACAACCCACAATTTAGATGCATATCTCAGCTCAAATTCAAGCAATAAGAAATGTATTCCCCTCTTGCATATAAGAATAGCTTTAGCTTATCTAAGTGTCTGCAGTAAGCGACTGAGCAAACTGTGCATGTACAAAAAGTCATAATCTCAGGGCACCACAACCATCTGGCTCTGAAAATACCTTGCTTATTTTTACCCTCTCCCTAATTTTTAATGAGGTGGGAGAGCTCTTATATTCCACCTTCCTTTTTAATTTTTTGTTTAGCAAAGCTATAGTTCTTTCATTCCTTTGTTATATGAGAAAAGTGGGGGGCAGGAGAGGAATCAAATGATCATACCTAAATAAGCTATTACTTAAACATATTATATAAATATATTTATATAAGAAGACAATGTTAAAACTCAAAGGGTTCAGACTTGCCGAAACAATGACTGTTTCAGCCCAGTTTGTATCCATGGTGTATTTCTGGCTAATCAGACACTTACTTTAGTCACTTTTTTTCTAGTACCTAAAGTTTCAGTTCTGGAAACATTCAAACACATGCTTACCTTTAAAGTAAAGCTTACGCATAAATGATTCAAGTGTTGGAATCAAAGGAGAGAGAAAACAGTTCATAGAATACAGTAGCTTATGGGAAAAGAAAACAGTTATAAAGGTTTGAGTGTGGACCGAAGGAGTTCCAGGTTAAGATCTTTTTATCAGTATTTTTATGAAAATAAAAACTAAACCCATGGAAATCTTACCATCAAAAAAAAAAAAAAAAACCCCACAAAAGCACATAAAAAAACCCAAACAAACAAACAAAAAAACTCAAACCCAAACCCACACAACATGACACAAAAAAACCCCACGCTGACATCTGAATAATGAATTTGGGTTTTTCTAAAAGCCCAGAACTTCAGGTGGCACGCCAGGTACACAAATCCTGGAGGTTCTGGATCAAACCACAACTTCTATTCTCTAAGAACAATTCTAATTAAAATAATTTATTTTAAAATATATTTGGTGTCACAGATCCAATTCATATTTTTTTCTTTTCCAACAACTTAGATTATTTGTGTTCTGTCACAGCCCTGCTGGCAGATCACTTCAAAATATGCCTTTGTTGTGAAAATGGGTCTGCTTAAACAGTTTCTTTATTAGCGATGGGGCATTTTCTGTGAAACATACACTACTTTCACATGAAAAACCAAGACAGAACCAGTTCCTTATCTACAAAACTCTAAATGATCTTGCAGAAATCCTGCAAACAATCTAGGACCTTCAGTGATGGCTTTTTTCCTTTTCTTGCTCTGACCACTAGAACTGAAAGTAACCCAGAAAGAGGAAACACAGAACTTCCCCTTCAGTCAGAACTCTGAAATCTCTGTGGGGTTTCACAGTCATAGAAGAGGGAAGAATTCTGTCCTCTGTGAATGGTAAATCAACAATTTTCTTGAGAAGCAGTGACAGATACAGCGCCTACAGCAACTACATATGGTTTACTTTGTTCCCATCACTATTACAACCTTTTTTGTTCTTGAGGCACAAAGGATATACGTCTTCAAGAAGAAGGTGTCAATCTTCTAAAGGCACTACGCTACCAATAACTGCAGCAAAGAGCATAACCTATTTCCACTTCACACCAATACTTTGCGTTCTTCCATTCCTTGACAACACTTTTTCTGGAGAGGAAGCATTGAAAGAATAGCATAAAACACTTCCTGTTCATGTGGCAAGTCTACATTCTGATAGCGAAATGCACACATGAGCAAGACAATAAAAACCCATTAGTTATTTTCCAAACAATGTAAGTGCATTATTTAGCACATGCCAGTACTGCTGATGTAGCTAAGACATACCTTTCATTTAAGAAATGAACTCTTTATCTTGATTTCAGTTGTACAGAACCAAAACAACATTCTGTGCAGCCAGTGTTTCTGAGTGAAAAATAAGGTTCACACTCTAGTTTCCCTGGGAAATGCACTCTTTCTAAATACAGGCAGGGAAGTTCTGAGGAGCTCAAGGAATAGGAATCAGTGGAGAAATCCAAGATGAAACCAGCTATAAATTTCCTCACACACACTCAAATGGCATCATTAGTGCATGAAGACAACAGAAAAGTTCAGATATCAGATCAAAATGGTACTTAAGCACTAAAATAGGCATTTAAACACTTTAACACACTTCATCATTAAATGCATAGAAGATCGGTGTTCCAATTTCATTTAAAAAAATTAGAATTTTGTAAGCTAGCACGTACATACCTTAATAAAACTAATGTAAATGGCCATTTTATAGGTGCAGTAACATGCTCCAAGATGTATGGTTGCCAATTACACACACATCATATGTTGACAGATGAACACACACACCCTGGTGTGTGCGCTTGCTTACATATCACACGTGCCTCCTTGTTAAGTAATGGAGTAAGACTTGCCTTGCAAACTGGCTAACAATGCCTCTTCTTGCTCAGTGACTTCTGCAAAATATATTCACTGCTGAGGAAATCAACTTCTAAAACACAACTAAGCTATCTGCAATCTCAAGTACACTCTCTCCATTGCAAGACCCAACTCTGTGATAAACTCCATTTTCTGTATATCACTGTCAGGCATGTGTTTTCCCCAGACTGGTTGGCATTCAGCATTTTTCTGCATGCATTGCTGCCTAGCGTGAAGACTTAGTCCTCCTCACAGACTGCTTTTTTGCATACCAGCTAGTTTCTCTCAATGACTGCCTGCTTTACTCTTTTCTCATTATGAAAAGATGGGCATGCTCACGTTCTCCACACAACAAGGTACACTGTGGTGCACAGCCAGCTTTCTTTTAGAATTATTTTTTCTCTTTAAAAGATTTTTTATAATTTTGTTTTGCTTATTTTGAATAAATGCTGGCTAGTGTGCAAGAGCTCTAACAGAAAGGCATGCTTTGTTCAAAACAATGTATTTCTTAGCCTGCTGGAAACCAACCTGTCATTTTTATTGTGTTTTGGTGTGGTGTTTCCCCCTACCCCCATCACAGTACTTAATTCCAAATGTACTAACACCAGGACCTCTAGCTCACCTATCATGCTCACTTCTGACAAGACATAGCAAAATCAGTGCCAGCCTTCTACAGAACCTGTGTACAAAGGAATTCAAATTGTCTTAATCTCATTATACTGTATGATGCTTTATCTCTCATTCCTCTGTTTTCAGTGAGAGTCCAACTGTACTTGTCAGGATCTGTCTATAGATAACAGCATGTACTGGCAGGGTAAGGACTTTTCCTGTGCTACCTCTCTGTTGTGACACATAACAGGCCCCTTCATCTCATCTACTTTTCCTGCATAAAATTTGCATCTCCTTTATGAGGTTTAATACCAAAGGAATTATGTAATACAGGAGCCATAATTTCTGATGATAGTTACGCAAAGCAACAAGAATGAAGACTGAGGGTAAAGAACTGTCCAAGACTCTGAGGAGAATTAGCAATTGGGTAATATTCAATATAAGTAAATGCAAAACAACGAACATGAGAAATTCAATCTTTCCTTCATATATAAATGGATGGGCTGCAAGATGAATCATTACCACTTCTAGTTTTAATAGACAGTGATGAGCACTTTATCTCAGCTCTTCACAGTGATCAAATATAAGCAAACCAAGTGTTAAAAATTCAGAACCACTAATAGAAGAGTAAAGACCAAACCAGAAAGAATCATTATGCACCATACAAACTCATATTGCAGGCACACTTGGGATAGTGTAAGCAATCCTGGTCCCTTTCTCTCAGAAAGGATATAATAGATCTGGAAAAGGTTCTCAGAAAGGATATAATAGATCTGGAAAAGGTTCAGAGAAGGACAGAAAGGATGATCAAAGGCAACAGACAGTTTCTGCTTAAGGCACAGTGGCTCTCCTTACATTCTGCACCCTGTTCATTGACTCTAGTTATTCAGAAGTTGTTTTTTTTTTCTTCAGTTGAACTGTTTCTAACAATTAATTTTCCATTTACTAAAGCTTACTGCTCTTTTATGAGTTGTGTTTAGTAGTTTAGTGATCAGCCAAATAGAAGCAAATACACATAAAATTTCTAGGGTAGAGAGAGGGTGATGAATGGATTATCATGGCTGTATTATCACTTGCAAGGATGGAAATGCTGTATCTTTTTTGTACCCACTTACCCTTTATTTTGTCGCAGTTGCATTTAACAATTTGATTGGTTTTTTTAAATGAAAAAATAATATATCAATATGCAAATAATTTTTTATATTTTTTGGTTTTAACTCTACATAATTTAACATCATCTCCGCCAGAAAATTTAGTAAAAATTAGTATTTTTCCTGCTGGCTACTGTGGTAAATCCTTTCGTAAATTTAGAGGCAGCTAAAGTAAATTTTTATCCACAATTTTGGGGTAAAATATAGAAAATGGCTGCTGTATTGAGAATATGGAGGGTTTCAGTCACCCAGTTACTATGTGTAAGGCGATGCCACTAATAGAGTCACTAGCAGTAGTAAAACTATGGTCCGTCTGGAACTATTAGTATTTTGTTTGCTCCTCATCAGAAGCTGGTTGTTATTGGAAAAAACTGATGTTCCAGCTGGCAGGCTGAGTTGATTGAATAATGCACATGCGTGAGCTTCCTAGAGAGGGCTTTGGCTGGGTTATATGTTTGCTGAGCTCAGGGAATATGGTATGCTCTGTTCTGCCCAAACGGCTTCTGTAACTGATACTGAGTGGTAGATAAATACTAGAGAAGAGGTGGAAAAAAGACTAAAGAGAGAAACTGGATGGAAAAAGAAAACAGTCATGAAGAGATAAGAAAAAATTCTGAGGCTATTTTAAAAAAGTGATTGAAGGGTTTCAGGAGGAGGTCAATTGCTGAATGGCAGTAGCTACATATTTTTCAGGCAGATACCCAAATACTGGCTTGTCCTTATACTCAGTGTCCATTAAGTGCATTGATCCATTAATGATGTGTATTACCTTTACATTTCTATCATTATAAGTATAATTTAATAGTCATATTCATTGAATCATATTGCTAGTATGCAATTTACAGCACAGAAGAAGTTATGTAGCAAATAGTCTTCTTCAGTAGCTGACAGCCTAATTACTATAACTAGGGCATGGGTGGACAGGGCTGCTAAACTGGGCTGGAAATAGGATGAAAGTACAAGCTGGAGCCTGTGATTAAGAAAGATCAGTGTCAGGAGTGAGAAGAAGGGAGAAAACGCCTTATGTAAAAGTCAGGAGGGAAGACTAGAAGACTAGAAGACAGAACATTTGTACATCCCAAGCCTAAGAGGCCAGGCAGAAGCCTAACACAGGTTCAGACAAATTCAGGTTGCCAGGAATTTTAGATCTAAGGTGAAGGGACAGGAGCAGGAGCAGGCATTGCAGGCTAGGGAGTCAGATACTTGGGCAGGTATAACAGAAAATGTACCAAGAACTGCAGACCAGACTGCAGCAAACAGGAGCCCAAGTTAGGAATCAAGGAGCAGATAAGACTCAGATACAACTTACAAGTTGCTGAAAGTCTTTTCTATAGCCCCCTGAGTCTATTCAGAGGCTTTATATGGGGCAGGATTCAAAATAAATGCTGCCTCTGAGGTAGCCACCTTGATCCCCTTTATAACCAGCAAGGAAAAATATGCACTTGACGGGTGCAATTCATCTCTTCCTGAAGCAGATGTTTAAAGTAAGACTGATGAATTGCACCTGAGAAGTGTCTATTTCTCTCCATTAATTATGAAAGCAGCCTGTAGTAACTAGCTGAGATATATGCTTTTGTTATAAATGTTGGATGTCTAATGTTGGATGAGATGAGTCCTACAGCCTCAGGTGTCCTAGTCATTCCACTGCACCACAGTTCTGCCCTAGTCAGTTAAGGCCTTGATCCATCAAGCAACTAAATATGTACGTAGTTTTTGAGAATGAATGTGATTAAATGTTCTGGGGGATTGTAGGCAAGTTGCAGATAACTAAATGCTTCAGTGTGTGAAATGTGGATCTTGAATTAACTACCTAGTTTGCATTCCAGAAGTCTGTCACTGGTTTTGTAAAAACCTTTCTCTCTTGTACTTCAAGTTGCATCCTGTCCCTAATGAAACATACCATCTCTGCTATCAATACACTTGTGTGCAAGCACATGCTTAGCTTTCTGGTGGCAATTCAGTAAAATTCAATCACCCAAATGTTTGGAAAAGTAGTCACCAGAGGGCTGGAAGAGTAGCAGAATGAAATTCATCTCTGAACTTTAGTGAATGCTCAGATGTATTTTATGTTTTTTCCCTAGTTATATCAGAAACTATAAGGTGAAGTAGTTTAATCAGTGTTAGACTGTTAGATCTACAGTTGATGTGATGCAGCCCATAAGCTGAGCTCCTTATCAGTTAGAGCACCTGTCACCTAGAAGGAAGGAATACACAAATGGAGTTGAAAACACGATGTTAAAATACTTATTGTAAAATACTAAGCATATAATTCATCAGGTATTCATAGTGGATTGATGTAATCCACTTTGAATTTAAGAGGGATTTTTATATAGTCTCTCATCTTGTATCACAACTGAGACATTGCAGTCTAGATTACTAGGTGAGGGAAAACCTGACTGGATCATTGGTAAAAGTGTATATATAAGCACATCATTCATGCTTTATTTACTTTGGATGACTGGTTACAAGGGAAGTTTCTAAGGGGTCTGTCTCAAGACTGATCCTGTTTAATACTTTATCAATGACTTGGAGGAGAAGAAAGAAGGTACTCTCATCAAGTTTGTGTATGACATTTGTGTAGAGCTATTCATGAGGGCAGGGCTGACATTCAGATGGACCTGGCAAGCTAGATGCATGTGCTGGCAGGAATCTTATGATATTCAACAGTGACAAATGCAAAGTCCTGCATGTGGGACAAACTAAGCCACTCCATCAGTGAAGGCTAGGGACTGACTGACTGGTAGCAGCTCTGATGGAAAAAGCCTCTGAGAGTCCTGGTGAACAGTAAATTAAACACGAGTTCCAACAGGCTGTGATGAAGACTAGCAGTGTACTTGGCTGTAAAAATTATTAAAAATAGATCAAGAGAAGTGCTTAATTACCTCAGCTTGGCACTGATTTTACCATTTCTGGAGTACTGCATCTAATTTTGAGCCCCTTGGTACAGGAAAGATGTTTGTCAACTGGAGCAAGTCCAGCGAAGAGACACCAAGATGGTCAAGGGCTGGAGCATTGGTCCCATGAGGACAGGTTGAAGGAGCTGAGCTTGTTCAGCTTGTTCAAGAGAGGAGGCTTCTGTGGACCTTAGGGATTATCAAGAGGACAGAGACAGGCTTTTCACTAAGTGCACAGTGGGAGAATAAGTGACAGTGCCCATAAAATGAAGCATGAGAATTTCTGATGTGGCAAAAGGAGAAAACTTTAATTATGAGGATAATTAAGCACTGGTGCAGGTTAGCTAGAGACATTGCTGTATCTATAACCTTGGTGACTGTAAAGAGTGGACAAAGTCCTGAGCTTGGTCAGAATTCTGTGTTAACCCCGCTCTGATCAGGGAAACTGAAGACCTCCTGGCATCCCCTCCAACCTGTGTGATCCTGTGTTAAGTGAAGGTGACCTTATCTGTGCTGATTATGAATGTGGGCATAAGAAACAGTTATCTAAAAACTAAGGAACTAGATGCAATACTGCATTAGGGATAGGTCATAGCCTTTTAGCTGAATGATAAAGATGAAGCCTGGTGTGCGTGGTTTGCACAGTCTGCGCAAGTCTAAGAGTGAATTTGACTGTCTTAAAATGCAGGAACAGGAGAAAACAGCAGATCTCTCCTTAATAAGGGTTCATTGACATTTTTCCAGGTTTGATATTTCAGGGTCACAGGTGAGACAGTCACTGCTTATTTTAATACTGATGGTGTTACTTCAGATTATGTTATGCAAGATAGATGTACATTTTAGGCCATCTTTTAATATTTTGGTAATTGTTTACCTTATGTAAGAGGCCTAGTGTTGAATGCTTTTTTTGACTTGGCTTCATCAGACTATAGAGCTCTGAAAATTTTACTGGAAAATGTAAAAGCACAGTTAAACTAATGCTGCAAGTAAAGAAAAAAATAATTCATAATTTCTCATTCTTTAAATATGGTGGGTTTGGCCATCTCAATTATACACACCACTGCAGTGTAGTATGTCATATCAACATAATAAACATATGCATGACTTTGAAGTTTTAATGTTCTTTTTGAGGTATACAGCACCTTTTAAAATTTTATTTATAACTGCAATATAGCATGCAAACAATGTAAAGCTTTCAAAGCTGGATTCATTGCAAGTATTAAAATGTACTCATAATTATTCTTTTCACCATTCATTTAAGGTGACCTGGTTTTTGGCACTTTGGGTATGGAAAGATTCCTGTTCAATTCATGGAACGGTTTCAGCAATAGTGGTCTTAGTATGTAGCAACAATTTTATGTAGAAATAGACACATAATACTTATGGAAATACTGGAACGGAGGACCATGAAAATTAATATTCTGCTTTTTCCCTGTAGACATCTTGAATGAGAGGCTTTATATTATTTTTACAGAAACTTGATATGAACCTATATATATATAAAATATCACATTCACTTTATTTGCAGTATGTTTTAGCACAATGCCAACATCTTACATACAATGCAATATTTATTTTATGTGAAGTGTAGTTATGATAATTTAAATTTTTAGTGCACCATGTGTATTTAAAATATCCATACTGCATAAGCTCTTATTAAAGCAATATACAAGGTATATAGTAATATTTTTTAATGTAAAAAAAATATAATCTCAGCAAACTCCTGGCAAGATTGTCTGCTATTTTTCCCCTTTAAACCAGTTTTGTATTATGCATTTTGTTGCCTAAATATGTTGTAAGGGATTTTAAAGTGTTCTGTACAGGCTTAGTTTTGTTTCCAGTGAAGTGGATGGTAAGAATATGACACAGCTGTAGTGCTTATACTTGGGAAGCCCATGAGTAAATGACCATTAATTTCTACTGGTTTCATTACAGTAGCACATCAAGGTCATTCCTGAGGGGG
>JBCJKH010005041.1:0-12045 GCA_039877255.1 Loriculus beryllinus | reverse complement strand
GATTTTGTACCACTATGCAATATAGCTATCTTCATGATGTACTAGAGACACTACTCACATGAACAGGAAAAGCATTAGCAAGAACAGAATTTTAGTAGTGAAGCAACTGCATTTCTTTCCCCATCCTATGAATAGAAGTTTTTACATGAATATATTTGGAGATTACATAATTTCAGGGACTTGGAACACGGTGTTTAAAAACATGGTTTTCATCTGCCAGGTACTAAGGCTATTTAAAGGACATGACAGATAACTCTTCAAGCAGCTCTAATCTTTGTTTTCTGTTGTCTCCTTAACTGTTTCTAGAAATATATACAGTAATTGCTACTTTAAGTGAAGAGCAAACAGGGAAATCACTCAGACTGAAAAAAAGACACCAAACATCTATAAAGAGAACAGGCTGATAAGAATCAATGCTGAAGAGAGCCAAAGGCCACCTTACAAAGCTAAAAGCTTACATAAGCAAAGAGGTTAGGAAAGGGAGGTCCAGTGAAGAAGCAGTCTAAGGGGTCAGCACAGAATACAACCAGTCTGTCCAGCAGTAAATGGGAAGGCTGATTCCAAGCAAAAAGCCCAGTGCAGAGCAAGGAGAGACAGACCATGTGCTCAGTGCACAAAGACAGATGAGAAATGGGCAAAAAGAACAAGAACACACATAAAACATTTTTTTTTTCCATCTTTTCATTAGGCTGTGGAAAGGTGGTAAGTAGTCAAGAGGAACCAGACAGCTGGATATTGTTATTAGTGCCCATAGGCTAAACAGATATGTCAGAGAAACTTTCTTCTGCCTAGAGCAAAAAAAGTGCTTTTTTTTTTGTAAAAGGAGGTTGATCCCAATGCCAGACCCACCTGACACAGGTGTTCTAACACGGCAGACTGTGTTTCTTTGGTTTATACTCTGCCAGCATGAACATGCTAGAGCTATCTTCAAATGTCAGAGTAAACTTTTAAATTACCTGTGGAGTTTGCCCTGCCCCTACTTCACTACAAGATAAATTTAAACTGAAGAAAACCAGGACTAGAATAGGATGGGAGAGAAGGGGTAATTACATTATAATTAAATTACATGATAATTTACAAGAAACCTAGCAAGGCCTCTTGAGGAACAGCATCAAGATACCTGCCATAGCTGTGGCTTAACAATGATGCTGGAAAAGACCATTCCCAAGTATTAATTTATTATTTTTTTCTCAACTCACTCACTCGCTGTCCTATTTCACCCCATTAGTTTTTATGTCAGTTTCTGTAAATCTAATTGCCCTGCTCTAAATAGTTGAAATACCTACATATTAAAGTGCTATGTTTATTTCAAGGAACATATATATACATATATATAGTCTTTTAGCAATTGTTAAAATTTAGACAATAGGTCTTTATCTTGCTATAGAGTTAAATGAGTTAAATGCTGTAGAGATGGAGTTAAAACTACAAGCTTACAAAGCTGTGTACACTTAAAACTAGATGATCTCCAGAGGTCCCTTCCAACTCTAATGATTCTATGAAAACACACATAGACTACAATGTAATTAAAACATTTGTTATCACCCAGTCTGTTACAATTTTAATCTGTGCTCATCTAAAGTATCTGCACGATCCTTGACAAGAAAACCATCCAGAACTGAAGTATGATATGAAATATTTGTACAGAAGAAACAGCTGCACATTTCCAAACAATCCTGCATGTGCCCTGCAACAAGAAGACCCTTTCCTTAGAATAATGCTGACATTTTTTATTCATTATTTTTGGTGGGTGAGGCAGGCACCCTATTGTATCTTATCCCAGCAGTTGTATTGGTAACTCCTTGCATATGAATCAAATGCAATGTCTCCATGAGTCTCTAAATTATCCTTTTATTACTGAAGTTAGACTCCCCAGTGTGCAGCTGAGAATGCTTACAAACACATCAGCCTATTAGGACCCTAAAGAGCAGAAAAGACTGATAACCTGTGGCTATTCCGAAACAGTATCACTTAGAATAACCTCAATAACAAGCCAAAGCACACACTATTTACTGCAATGAATGACTCAAAATCCCTGGGGATAGGGTAGGTCAGTGGAGTCACCATTCCCCTTTGTGCAACCATTCAGCCAGAAGAACTGCATAGCATCAGCAATACACAGTTCTACCACAACCACTGTATGGTGGGAGACAGAAGTGGAGAAGTGAAATGACAAAATAAGCCTGGTAATAAACCAGTGTTACTTCTCCTTTCTGCAGCCAGTAGGGACTGGGAGGAACCTTTCCTCAAAATGCCTGGTTTTAGAGATAACATCAATGTTTCTGCCAAATAAAGATCCAAACAGGGACTGCAGTTGGCAGAGTGATGGGATTTCTTCAATAATTGAGAAGTATCTGTTTTTTTCCAGGGTTATACCCTAAATAATGGAAAAATGAAGATAATTCAGATATAGCTAGGAGGTGGTAGCAGTCCCCTTGTTTTTTTGGCTGAAATGCCAAAGCTGTTTTCTGCCTTTTTGGTCTAATAAAGGCATTTCCAAAGTTACCTTAAAAGTGAGCTTGTCTTTTATCTGGTGGCAGTAGGAGAGAGGAAATACAAGTTTGTGAGAATGTGGAAAAAGCAGAAGTAAAATAGTAAGAGAACAGAGCAAGATGAAACAAAGAGGAAAGCGGATGCTGAAGAGTACATGAGTGAGTAGCAGTAACTTGCAAGAAAGAACAGAATTGACAGAGAAGATGAGGAAGAAAAAAAGAGCAATACAGTGAGATGGCCCAAGACTATCTAATAAACACATTACTTGATAACTGACACTAATATCTATTAAATAAATTACACCTACAAAAATAACACCTGACATGCCTTAAAAATACCAGTAAAATCTGTTTGGCAACATGCAACAGTTGCTTTTCCTTATGCTTTCCCAGATATAAGTTGTTTTTAAAACAGAAATATACCTAGATAGGCTACTGGACTTTAGAATATGAATAGAACTCATTTTTCCTTCCAGGCAAAAGAGCTACAATGGCTGAGAGTGAGAATTAATACTCTTATTTTTCCTTAGTCTGAGAAAGAAGCCAGCTTATAAGCAATGAAGCACTGGGTAGGTTGCACGTAATAAGCTAATAAACAACCATGAGCACTTCCTATTAATAGCAAAAAATACCGGCTTACTTAAGCTACCAGCTTTTGTCTCTATTTCACATGCTTATTTTTATCTATGACTTTCCAAATATGAAGCTTTTTGTAGAGTTGTTTGGACGTATTTTACAGCATCCATCTTTCCACTAAATAAGGAAGCTATCACTCCACTCTTTCACTGAAAGACCAGTTTTGTGCAACTTGAAAACACAAAAACCCAGCACTTCCGTTTTCAGTGTACCCTCCCCTACAGCTAACATTCACCAGTAAAGATTACATATGCACAGTTTAACATTTAAATATTTCAGGTCCACCACAGTAAGGAACTATATGATGTTTCTGCTCAGTCTTGTAATTTGATACAGCTTGTCCTGTTTTCCCATTAAAAATTTTAGAACCATTCTTTTAACTGTTCTTAAGAAAAGGTTCTATACCTCTAAAGCACAACTACGATTTCAAAGTACAGTTATGACTGGAAGCCATTACAACACAAATGTTAAGCACTTCAGGACTTCTTTAGAGATTAGTTTAAACCACACAAGAACTTAACATGAAACCCAGTAATGTTCAATTAAAGGAGTGAAAGCTTTCTTGTTCTGCTTGAATATAAGCTATTTGCGTTTTCTATTCTATCGGCCTTAATTCATCCTATTTCCTCAGACATTTCAGGTCTAAGTAATTTTCCAATTTGGCTCTAACAGGCCTGTCATTACTTGAAACCTAATCTTCTGATTTGTGCTTACATGAGAGAGAAGTAATATTCAAATGTGAACTATAAATAAAGAGTTTGAGCATTGTACAGCTTTCAAGCTCACAAGGATACTTGACTAGTAAAGCTTGGCAAGTTTTCTGCATTAGCTAAAACAGTTACACGTCATCCACAAAGGAAACAAAAATAACAGTTTCACAAGTACCTTCACTTATCATATAGTCTCTCAATTTAAGCCATTTTTAATAGAGAACATTCTCTAAAACCACTTCCCTAACTGTCTGATGAAGACTATCCAAGGCATTCAAAATGCTAAAGAAAAATGAACAAATAAAAAAAAAAGTAAAAAAAAAATCTATACAATTCACAATGCTGAAGGCCAACTTTACTCCAGTAAATAGCATAAAGGCATTTCTATTTGCTCCTCAGTAGTTTTCTACCAGTACTGCAATTAGGATGTGAGGAATCAGAAATTAGCTACAACTACTTCAAACCCTAAACTTCCTTTTATTTCTTCTGCATGATACACAGCTGATCCTTCCTTCAGTCCTGCTAACGTAGCACTAAAGCTTTTGCTAACTCAGGTAAAGTCTGAAAAGTAGATCTGTAAGATGAGGTGGGACCATCAGCAAAATTATATGCTTGTAACATCTTGGACACATTGAAACAACAGTTACCTGAATTTCTCCTTGATTTGTGGCAATTAATGTATGAACTAGGAATTTCCCAGAAGATAAGCACTGAATCCAGCCTTTAAGATCTTCAGAACTCACTGAAAGCAGTAGAAGAGGGAGATATTCTCCTGATGAGATCTGGTCCCAACAACCCTACTATTGCCATCGGTACAAACGGTATTTGAAATTCCTTAATGGATATTCTGCTTCCAATGGCTGCTGTCACTAACCTTCACAAATCTTCCACAGGCCCCTTCACTTTCACATGTTCCACACTTGCTCAGCATCTCTGAATATTCTCTCCTTTAGTGCCTCCTTTCCCCACCCTCCTAGTTGCTGGCAAACCCGTTTCATACTTTGAAATGAAAAAAAATAAATAATAATTCTATGTTCATAACCTCACTGGCATGTTTTTCTATCACACAGTGGTATGTCCACAGCTGCAACAAGTCCCAAACAAACCAAGCAGAAACTCAATTTTTAAGATCTAAGAGATTCTATGAAAAACCTTGAAGCTCACCAAAATGTGCTGTTATGCCATTTGCCAAATTTTGGTTGCATCTATATCTATGAAGTTACAACAAGAATTGAAATAACCTAATCGAGCCTTACAGCTTTGAATGAAAAACTACCACATTACACAAATGCACGACAAAAAAATCCCAGCCGCGAGCACAAAATTAGCATGAAGTGGTGTTTGTGCCACAGAAAACACCTTCAGATTTTAAAAGCTAACCAGATATTGGTAAATGAGTTACTTTCATGTCAACACAAGTTAACCTACTCAGGAAACACTACATTATGCATACATATGCGTTCTGAAACACAGATGACAACCTATACCCACAAGCTAGCATTAAAACCCTGTTAAGATACAGCATGCTGTAGGCAACAGCACCAAAACGAAGCATACATCCTAAATGATTCCCGTGCATGCCTGTTACATTAAGAACCAGCACCGCTGGGAGCTGAAGGCAGCCTCCCGTCTGTTGAATCCCCAGTGTGGCTCCCCTCGCCCATTCTGGGAACCGGAAAGATGTTTTCAAAGCAGAAAAAAAAGTACCGGCACTTAGCACCCACGAGGCAGCACAGCCGAGCCTGTCCCAGCCGGCGGGACGTGAGGTGCTCTCGGAGCAAGCCCATGGGCCCTCCCCAAATGGTGGAGGAGCTTGACGGCCCCGGCACTGCCGACGAACGAGGCCCCTCGCCGCCTGGCTAGGCGGCACGATGGCCCTATGCACCCCGGGGAGGAGGCACAGCGACGAGGCGGGACGCGGAGCCCGGCGGGTCCTCCGGGGCGGGCCCGGACAAGCGGCACTACCTCCTTGGGAGCCGCGGGAAGAGGCCCACGCAAGGCTGAGCCGGTGGGACAGCTCCTCCCGGCCGGCCGGCACCCCCGGAGCAGGGGACAACCCCGCTACCACCCTTCCTTCCCGCCCTCCCGGTGAGGGGACTTTGGGGCAAGACCCCCCTACTGCCCTCCCGCGCCCCGCCCGCCTCACCTGCTCGGCCCCCCGCCGCCGCCCACAGCAGGACAAGCCCCCAGCAGCAGCAGCACAAGCCGCCGCCGAGCCGGGCCATGCTGCCGGTACCCCGCACCTCCTCTGAGTACCGGCGGGCGGCGGGACTTTAACAAGTTCCCTCGCTCAGGGCAGGTCCCGCCGCTGCCCCCGCCTCCTCTAGCACCCGCCCCAGACACGGCGCCCCGTGCTGAGGGTGGCCCCGCCAAGTCAAGGGCTGTGTCTCGCACGGATCGCCCTGTCCCCTCACGGCTCCGGGGTGCGCCCCGGGATCGGCCGGCAACGGCGGCTGCTCTTCACGCCGCGCTTCCCGCCCAAAGCGGCGTGATGGCCGCCCCCAGACGGCCGTTGATCTCGTCGCCGCTGGCACCCCCGCCGGCACGCTGCCCTTGTGCCCGGTCTCCTCACGGTGATGGTGGCAGAAGACGCTGGGAGAGGCGTCTGATGGACGGCGAGCACAGGGCTCCGGCATCTTTTTGTAGCTGACACTTGTTTAGAAGTGCTCACTCCCGGCCGAGGCTGGGTCTCACCGTTGTGCCGGACATCTTCATGAGGCACAGGTCGGTGAGGAGGCAGCTGCTGGGCTGGCAGAGGGTACAATAAAGGGCAATAAAGGGGCAATAAACCCCCCAAAATAAACCTTTGTCAATAAAGGGGCAAAGGTTTATCAGGAAAAGCTCCTGTAAAGCCACAGAGAGCGAGGAGTTAGGTGGTGCTTTGTCAAACTGCGCATTTTGCATCAGAGGAAGAGCAGCTTTCTTTTGAGAAGAAAAACTGCACATGTCCCAGCAGAAAGGCTGCTGGACAGTCCTTTTCCGAAGGCTTACAGAGGGGAACAACCTTCCCTGGGGTCTCCCCTTGCCCCCTTGGTTCAGATAATTTTGCAATACTGCCTTTTCTTCTCTCCCCAGTGTTGGATATTCTACCACTGTACTAAACCAGCCACCATTAGGCCATTGTGTTTCAGTAATTGTTAAAGATAGTTCAGATTTGATGCCAGTGCCTGTAATATCCTCATATAGCAAGGTCACATGCCAACCAGCTCAGGCCAAGTAGCAAGTCTTGGCCTTAAGCCCAGGGAAAAAGCACTACAACACTACTGCCTACCCAGTCAAAAATAACTCTTAAAGGCCTAATCGTGAATGGATGCTGTGTTTGCTTTGGAGGGATATTCTCCAAAGGCTTTTCCAAATGAAAAATTCACTTGTCACCTGCTGCTCTCAGTTTTACTGTGTTGGTGAAGTAAACCACAAAATTTGATTTTCCATAGAATTCTTTTTATGGGATTACCACAGGAAAAAAACTCACAGTATTTAAAACAAGATTCTCTGTGTACAAGTGATGGATGTGGCCAGGAATTAGAGGCGCATGTAAACATGCAGGATGGAAAGCACAAATACACAATGCAGAAACGAGAGGGGAGTATGGATGAGTGACAAGTGTTCCTCAGGGGTTGGAACTGGCACCAGCACTTCTTAACATCTTCGTTGGCAACATGGGCAGTCAACATGCTGGAAGGAAGGAATGCCATCCAGAGGGACCTGGACAGACTCAAGAGGTGAGTCAGTGTGAACCTCATTAAATTGAACAAGGCCAATTCAACTGCACCTGGGTTTCATTCTCAAGCACAACTACAGCCTGGGCAGAGAATGGATTGAGAGCAGCCTTAAGGCAGACTTAGAGGGGTGTTAGTTGATGAGAAGCTCAAATTGACCCAGCAATGCGCACTTGCAGCCCAGAAAACCAACCGTATCCCAGGCTGCATCAAAAGAAGCATGGCCAGCAAGTCCAGGGAGGTGATTCTCCCCCTCTGCTCTCATAAGACCCCATCTGGAGCACTGCATTCAGCTCTGAGGCCTCCAACACAGCACTTGGTAGAGCAAGTCCAGAGGAGGAGGGCCATGAAGATGATTCAGGGGCTGGAACACCTTTCTTATGAAGCTAGGGGAGTTGGGTTTGTTGAGCCTAGAGAAGGCAAGACTCTGGGGAGACCTTAGAGCAGCTTCCGGTGCCTAAAGGGTCCTACAAGAAATCTAGAGAGGGACTTTTTACAAGGGCATGTAGGTGTTCCTGCCCATGGCAGAGGGCTTGGAGCTCCATGATCTTAAGGTACCTTCCATCTCAAAGCATTCTATGGGTCTGTGCATGACAAAAATGAGATGGAGAAATGGGGGGAGTCTGAATCTGACCGAAGCTACAAAGCTCTGATGTGTATTTGGAAAGATTTACTTCCTCATGCTTCAAACCTACAGATTCACAGAAATTTTGTTTTTGTGTGAATCAAATTGAAATTAATGGTGATGGTGCCACGAAAATCCATTCCACTCAGAGAACTCACACAAGGTTTTTAATATAACATTTCACTGTTAAAAAAAAAAAAAAAAAACCAACAGGAGAGGTGAATGATTTTTGACAGATTTCTGATGGTAGAGGGCTCTGATCTAATATTTGATAGCAAGATGCAATGGTAAGAAATTGAGTCCAAGACAGATCCAAAACAGAAACCAGAAGCAAATTTTTTAAAAGGATAGTAAAAAATTATTTTATTGTGATGTATGATTGACAGATATGTGCAGGAACAAAACCACATAGAAAACAAACCTACGAGAAGATGGGTCCATAATCTGATTGCTAAGGAAACTACTTCAAAAAATTATATGAAATTTACAATCTGAAAAATGCAGGAAAGAGAAGGCCTACTGAAAACTAAATACTGTTTAAATTAATTGTCTCAATCAGTGTCAACAGACATCTACTTTAAATAATTTGTATCTCAGAGGTGTCAAGAATGGAACCCATAAAACTCCTCTTTAAGAATAGGCTTACTTACATCACTTCAAAGATTAGAGCAGCTCTGATTAAGATAGTAGTAGTGGGCTTCTTCAGGCAAGAAGAGTCCAAGTGACGCTCGTCACTGCATTACAGCTCCACTTGCTGAATGTAACAGATACAGCAACCAGGACAGCCCAGTGGTGCCAAGTACCACAGCAGTTGCACCCAAGAATGCAGGCATAGAGACAAAGCCTGTTAATTGCACAATGAGGCAGGAAATAGCAGATTTCTATACTGTACTGACATTCTGAAACCTATATCGATAGGTTTAATACCATTTTTAGAATACCAGTCTTTTTTTATTTTTCTATCTTCATCCCAATGAATGTTTCCATTAGGATACAGACAGAAGATGGCATGGTATTATAACCCCACTTGGAGTATTGTGTGCTGTTCTGGTGTTGTCAACATAAGAAGGACATGGAAGTGTTGGAACAAGTCCAGAGGAGGGCCACAAGGATGATCAGGGAGCTGGAGCACCTGCCGTATGAAGACAGGCTGAGAAAGTTGAGGCTGTTCAGCCTGGAGAAGAGAAGCTATGTGGACACCTCATAGCAGCCCTCCAGTATCTGAAAGGGGCCTACAAGGATGCTGGAGAGGGACTCTTTGTTAGGGACTGTAGTGATAGGACAAGGGATAATGGGTCCAAACTGAAATAGGGGAAGTTCAGGTTAGATATAAGGAACTTCTTTACTGTGAGGGTGGTGAGGTGCTGGAACAGGTTGCCCAAGGAAGTTGTGAATGCTCCATCCCTGGTAATGTTAAAGGCCAGGCTGGATATAGCTTTGGGTGACATGGTCTAGTGTGAGACATCCGAGGTTGGTACTTAAGGTCCTTTCCAACCCAAATCAGTCTGTGATTCTAAGGTTCTATGATTAGTGCCAGTCCAAGTTTAAGACTGATTACATATAATCTGAAAGCTGTGGCTGTTGGTTACATGTTATCTGCTGTTTCTGTCTATATCATGTTCTTGGTTGTAGGAATTTACATTCATTAGGCAAAAGCATAAGCCCTCACAATTTAATTTTTCCAGGAATCTTTGCACTTCTGCGTATTTACACCTAGGTTGTTCTTTTTTTGTGTTTTCCTACAAAGCCAATACATGTTGACAGAGAAAAAAAACACAGGCAACTGGCTTACTCTTTCTAAAATATTTAGTTTACTTGAACAAAAATGCTGTTCAAAACAATGAAAGAATGATTTTGCACCAAGTTTTATGGTTTGAATACTGACCAATATTTGACAGTGGTGAAAGAAGTAGCTTTGCTTTGAAAGCCACCAATGCACAAAAGGCCTTTGCAAAAGTTTCAGTCACTAGTTGTTATTTCTTCATGTGATTGCTGATTTTCTTTTACATGCCTCCCCTGTGTTTTGGTTGCTTTTTAAAGCTGTTTATTAATATAAATGCCATGCTGTCAGTTAATGAGCAATTCACTTGAATAAAACCTGAGTTTTGCCTGGTTGTGAAACTTTATCCAAAAGTTGAATTGAAAGTTTCTGAGGTTTAAGTTCAGTAAGTTTGGTTTCTTCATTTCTGTTGCACTTCTGGCTTGGGGGCAGAAGCAGAAATGGAGAAAAGATATGAAAGTGTCTGTTTTTGCAAGATTTCCAGTCTCATTTTGCAAGCTCAAGAGATTCAGATAAGCTTTAGAAACCATACAGTTTCTGAAGTAATCTCCCAAGGTAAATAACAGAAGTGTTGTCTCTTGAACAATGTCAACTTGATTAAACAAAACATGTGAGACACAGGGAGAACCAACAGAAGAAGCAAAATGGCAACATATCCAGGATTTATGTATTATATATTTAATGATATTTTCAAATATATTACACCAAATCTTTCTTCAAATAGAAATTGCAAATTAAATACAACATCAAAAAATCATGGCAAATTAAGGCTTTGCTATGAATATTTTCAGAAGTGGATTATTGAACAGGCTATCCCATTTAAAAAACTAACCAAAACAAACAAAACCAAATATTTTCCATACTCAAGTGCAGATATTTTCATTTACCTCAAATCAGGTTGCATGTGTCTTAATGAAGTCATCCAAATTTCAACATTACAGTGAAGAGAGGTTTGATTTAACCAGGTCACCTGGTTGAAAGGATGCTTGAAAAGATATTTTCCTTCTTCTCTAGCTGAGAGTATAAGCCTCCAGGCTTTATATGAAGTCCTTCAGAGAGTTGCTGCAGCTTTTTGAGTCATACTAGACATCCAGTTTTAAATATATGTGTCATAATTCTCTGTGCTGACCAGTTGCAGGTATTCCAGGGTACCTGATCGGTAACTAGCTACCCGTGAAAGCTTACGTGTCTTGGATCCTTCATTTTTCCTTTTCTGAAGAATATTGGTTATCATCTCTGCTAGATCATCTTGTAATCGCTGCTGGTTCTCCCTAAAAGCAAAAGGAAAATCAAAAATCAGTGATTTGTATGTTTGTAGTGATCCCCAGCATTTTTAAACATCCCAATCCCATATTTATCTTAATCACATTCACATGCTACTGATAGAAAGTGTGCACAGAACCATATTCAGGTTCTGGATTTGTGAATAGAATTCAGGCTTTCCATGTGATTTGTCCAAATAGATCCATGACTCTGTACAGTGTCATTATGGACCTTAAAAAAAAAAAGATCATTTGCATGAAAAGGAAGAGTTAATTAGATTCACTCCCAATCAAAATAGGCTGTAGCTTTCAACGCCATTACTGGCACCAGCCCTTTCCCTATTCAACTTCAGAGTCCTTCAGTAACTAAATTGCCACTTTTCATACATTTTCTTCATAAATTTTCCGGAGTACCCCATATATGGCAATTTTAAGGGGCAACTTTATCAGTCACAACCTATATGAGGAAGCAAAACCAAAACTATCACAGACGACAGTTATACAGCTTAAAAGGTACTTTCAATAGTTGAATTCCAGAATAATTAGCAATTTTATAATTCAAACAAAAAAAAGAAAAAGAGAGTTCTGAGTTTACAAATGCAATGTATCATAGAAGTGGGGTTGACAGTATTTCCTGTGCAGCCCAGAGACATGTACTTTCCATGTGTATTTTCTGCACTTACCACATCAGAAGTTGTCCTGTAAGTCTTATTTCCCTTACAAGGAAATGAACCCATTAAGCACTTATATGTATATATCATAGAATCATAGAATAGTTAGGGTTGGAAAGTACCCCAAGATCATCTAGTTCCAACCTTCAG
>JBCJKH010005036.1:0-16356 GCA_039877255.1 Loriculus beryllinus | reverse complement strand
GAACGCTTTGCACAAGTCCAGGTAGATGACGTCAACTGCTCTACCCCTGTCCATCAGTTCTGTAGCCCCATCATAGATAATACCATCATAGACTGTTGCATAAATGCAACAGTTCTGCCAAGTTGTGATTTATTTTGCAATTTGGCATGCTAATCCATCTCTTCTGTATCTGTTTTCAGTAGTATTTTCTAATATGATATCATACCAAATACTTCTCTAGCCTCAACAGAGATTAAACCTAACACATTAACAGTGTAAGAACTCATATATGTTAGAGTTTTGTGCTTGTCTGGCATGCTCCACCTTGGTAAATTTATCCATTACAATCAGCATGCTGATTACACAAGTCTTTGGCAATTGTCTTTCCACTTTTTTTTTTTTTTTTCAAAGTTAATTTGAAGTTCTTATCAACTGTGCTTGCCCAAATTCCAGGAAACTTCTGCAAGAGGTAAGCATCATTCACATTATTAGCATCTTCCATTACTCAGATACTTCAGATGGTCAAAGCCTCCATCTTTGAACTTTCATTTTTCATTATCCTGTCACACATTCCCATTTCTTCTCAGAGAGGAAAGAATTCTGACAATCATCACTCAAGTCTCCATTTCTTTGAACATTGCCATCGTTTTCACCAGCCTGGTGAATATGCGCTGGTATAATTCAGTGGGGATCTGGTAGTGTTGTCTGATCAAGCATAGAACATTAATGGAGTTTTCTCCACTAGACTCAGGTCAATGCCTCACTGACCTTCATATCCTGGCAAGAAAGAAACCCCAGCTTTTCTGGTTGTGCTCCAAGCAGTGTACTGTCTGTCACCATACACACTGAGTAGTCTCTTTCAAGTCCTGGATCACAGGTTATACCCCATTTGTTCTGCTTTTGGTAAAGCATTCTGTTCTGTGGTACCTTGTGAATTTTCCTTACGTGTATAATGTACTTGATACCATGTCTGTGTGCATACACTGTGCAAAGAGTTGCTTTTCTCATCTTCTTTGTCACTTTGTCTTTTGGCTACCTCTTTTTATGCTAGTATGAACCTTCTTTTCAATTTTGCTTCTCTTTGTACTAGCTCATGACTTACTATTTCCTGTCCTCATATTCTCCAAAGTCTGCCTTCTAGAGATGTTCATTCTGCATATGTTAGACGATTAACTGTCTATGTGGCATCCTTTTTCCTCTTTAATGATTTTGAATTCCAATCTGAACTCCATTTGTAATTCTTGGATTTCCTCCTGCTATACAGAGGTTTTGCTCCTGCTATGACATGGTTCTGCCAGGCAGCACTTTCTGGAGTAGGTTCTAGCAGGTACTCACTGGAGGATAAATAATATTTTTTATCTTCCATTTACTTTCATCTCTTATAATTAATCTTTTCTGTCCAACCCTGACTTTGAAGAGGGAATAAAGACAATCCCCCAAACTTCCTCCCAAGCAATGCCCTCCAACACATAAGCCTGTGTTTCCTGCACCCTCCTCACTGCATTATTTCAAATATACGAATGTTATATAAGAATTTTAATGTACACAGTATAAGATCTCTAAAAATGAGTAGCATTATCTTAATACCAATTTGTAATGTTAAAACTGTATTTCAATCTAGCAAATTTCTTATGTCCATGAGAAAGTGTATTTTTGGTGTGGGACTTGCAGCTAGACCTTGAACCCACCATTAGCCCAAGAACTATTACTCCTTGTTCTGCAAATCAACCAAGTATAATTTAATAAAAGAATGGAAGTCTATATTTGAGCAGAGAGGGCGACGCTGCTTTGGCAAGTTGAGTTTCATTTTAACAGGCAGCATATGCATGTGTCTGGGAGTTTTTAAATTAGTCACAGCAACAGTGCATTAAATAGCCAGGGGAAAGTCATATGGCCAAAGATATATAATAACACTATATTATACAGTGCTACTTTTTATAGCACAGATATCAGTGAGGTCAACAGGAGTTCTGGGCTTTTTCCCGGTTAGTATGAAAGCTGCAGGGAGGTAAAGCAGCTGGGACTGTATGTGACATAGATCTTCTATAAGTAATGATGCTAATCTTTGGAGCAAATCTCACAAGGGTAAAGAATAGCTAGATACAGGAAACAGTAAAGGCTTGAGATTACTTCTGTGTATAGACTTTTTTATTTCTTAATTTTGAAATGAAAAGCATTTGGGCATTTTAATTGAAACAGACACTTATTAAATCCCTCCATTCATGAACTGTGTATATATGAATATTTTAACATAACCTAAAATGCAATGAGGAATGGGCTATTTGGCTGACGTTTAGTGAGGTCTAAGAAGGGAGACAGGGAAATTAAAAAAAGGTAAAATAGGGAAAGGGTGAGAAAAAAAGGCAAACAAGATAAACTGATTCACTAACAAACCAGAAAGGCTTCTGAAAAGTCAAGCATAAAAAATTGCTACAGCCCATGGCCAGGTTAGCCAAGATATACACAAACAATCCACACAATGGCCTTGGCAGCATTACACTCATAATATTTTTGCAAGGTTGAATTAGTGCTGAACAATATTCTAGTATGCTGGGCACAAACATACTGATATTTTTATCATGTGTCAAGCATGTATGTGTTCCTTTTTTGCCTTCAAGAAAAACATCTGCCACAGTTAGTTAAAAGAAATTCCCACATGACTCCTATTCGAGCTCTTTGAGTTGACTGTATGGGACGCTCGTGGGTTTTGTGTGTACATCTGTGCATTCCTGTTTTTTCAAGAGGAAAATTTGCAAAGGACAGATTTAGCAGGTAGTGGTGAGGGCAGCAGACTCCTTTTCAGTGCTCCTGTGTCATCTGACAGAGAGTTTACTGCCATCACATTCTACCATTAGACATTTCACTAGCAGGATCCCTGGACAGAGTTTCAGTGAAGATGAGAACTACCAGAGGCTTTCCACACTTGTGATTCTCTTCTTTGGGGACTGCAGGTGAATTCACATATTTTGGCATTTAAGAATCATGCACTAGTCATGCAAAATACATGTATCTTTCACAAAATCTCTCAGCCTCAAAGGTGTATAAAGATGTATAATAATAGATATATGTGTATATTCTAAATTTTGAGAATCCCTAATGACAGCATCAAAAATACAATATTTTTTGAAAAAAAGATGTAGGAACTATCAAAGGGAATTGGGCTGTTTATTGGTATCTAGATTTCATGGGGTCAAGTAATAATATTAATAACATTAATTACATTAGGTGATTATTAATAACATTAGATGATCATTGTTGAAGATTGAAAATTAGCTGGGGGAGGCAGTGTGATCTAGCAGATTGGGTGTTCACCCAGGTATCGAGTGTTCAGGCTGAAATTGTTTGTATGGAAGTCAACCAGATAAATTCATGGGTTTAGTGTTAATTGCAATCTTACACCTGAGTTGGTATTTATCTGCAGTGTAGCCTTGTACAAGTTATTTTTCATTCTTTGTGCCTCTTTTCTATTTCTCTCCCATCTACCAGCTTGTCTGCAGATACAGAGATGTCTTCAGTTCTCTGCCTGCCTGTTTTTGTGTGTTGAGTACTGAGACCTAAGTTTTGCTCAGGCTATGTGATAATATCTTAGAACATACTGGCACAATAATGGATAAGTGATAAGCAATTCATTTATCACTAGATTCTTTTCAAATTTGAACGGAAACCTAAGAGTTACTAAAAATTAAACTTTCACTTACGTGAGTTGAGGTTTAACAGCACTTGAAGAGAGCACTCCCTTTCAGGTGACTCTTGTATCACGATCCTGCATTAACATCTTAAATTCAAAAATAAACAGTAATGTCAGAAATTCCTTTCCTTCACTGTAAGCTGCACATTTTATTAAACTAGTGGTGCTAGGCAGTAAGACATTTATCCAAACTTTTCTTGTTTTTAAAGCTCATCTAAATGACCACAAATGATCTCAGACTGGACTGAGATGCAACGGTAATTTTAATTTCAAGTCCTTTTGAATTTCAAGCTGCAAGACATTGGCTGCAAGACATGGAAGACAAATTCCAGGTTACATATTGCTGGAGGGAGGAAGGGCATAGAAAAGGGTAAATGAGTTACTTGAATGTCTAAGTAGGATTTTTGCATTTATAAAGGCCACTAGCTATCAAGAGAACTGGTGAATAGTAGCTGCAGTATTTAGCTTTAGGCTCTTCTTAAAGTCTCATGTGATAAGAAGCATGGAAATTTCTTCTTTCCTAACCCTAACAAAATTATTCTTTTTTTTCTTCACAGTTTTCATTGTCTTCTATACGGAATATAATAAGTACTAAATCCAACAACTAATGAAGAAAATTAGTATGACCAACAGCTGAGAACAAAACAGAAACTGTTTACACACATGGAAACACATTTAAAGTGCAAATAGAAATAAACAAGTGTTATGAAATCTCATCAGTTGTTGTAAGCCTGATCCTTCAAAGTCAATAGCAAAACCCATTGAATGTCAGTGGGAGCTGTGTTTTACTTAACTAAGATATATTAAAATCTACAATGAACATTTGTACAGATAAATGGACAGGTCTTTAGCATAAAAAGCCCTTCTTCATGTGACATACTTTTACTTTTTCCATACTGTCTTGTGCTGCACCTGAGGAGCAGCCTGGGGCAGGACTTTTCCTCTATCCATAAAGTGCCAAAGACCATTATGAATACCTAAACAATCACGTAAATAATTTAGGGGAATAATAGCATTGTATGGAACAATTGCCTAAAGAGAACTGTTTCACTAGGGGTGTCTGAGGTTGTCTGTTAATTGACTAGTTATTGTCAATTGCTTCTGGGCTGTATAAGCCCCAGTGTGGTTTTCATCTCTTTGATTTGGCTGTTCTCATTTGCTTAGTTGCTTTCAGCTTTGTTCTCTGCTGAATTCTGAATCATTTGTGGTTTAAAGGCAGAAAGAAGAAGAGAAGTGTAAGTGAAATCTGAGCTGCAAATCCAGTTTGGGATTATAGTACATTCTTGATGCTGACATAAAGTACGTATTTTGAAGTCATTATGAGGCAACTACCATGTGTGGGCACTAGCAATGAATTACTGCTGCCAGAACAACGCTTCTAGGGAAAGCATAGAGCAAACCTAGGTTTTATCTGTAGTTTAAAAACCAGGAAATAAACCATGGCTTTAGGATTTGTAAGTCAGGTTGATCTGCCTTTTCATTCTCAGTCTGAACACGAAACAGTTTATAAACTGTAGATATTTAGTTAATACATTGGAATGCAATGAAATTTAAAGACACAAATTCTTCAATCTGATGAATAAATAGATTACAGCATTTTCAGCATTCCAGTCTTATGGTGAAGTGGAATCCAGATCAGGTTTCATTTAACCTAGTTAAAAGAGCAATGTGAATTGTTTCAGATATCTTACATGGAGTTCAGAGTGTATTCTCTCACATATTTCAAACTTTTACTGAGTAGAGACTGAAATCAATAGTGGAGAATATCCACATCTCTTCCATAGTCTTTGTATGCCTTAAACCTTTCTGTTTGACATGAGTGTATTTTAATGGGAGATATCAATAATTCATTGCTGGATTTCCTGAAACTTAGTTTGCTAGTTTTCTTGAATTCTTTGAACAGTAAACAATCACTTTATTTTGTGTATAAATGATTATTCTTTTTTTTTTACCAGACACATCAATTATCTCTCAGTGTTACAATCATGAATAATGGCAAGGCATTTATTTTTTTTTTAATTAACATTGGATGTTGTCTAAGCAAAAAGTGAATGAACACATTCAGATTTCAGATAGCTAGTCAGATACTTTAAATAAACTGTGGCATGACTTGTAGTTATAGATCAGTTTACAGTATTGAATTCCAAAAGTCCTTATGCAGTATTTGTAGCATAAGCGTACAAGAAAGTGTGGAGCAGAAAGACTGTCTATTTTTAAGATGAGAGAGCAGTTATGGGGTAGACATTAAAACAATTACAATTCTGGAATTATATTATTTGGACAGCCTGTTTAAATAGACTTTCCCAGGAGTCCTGGTTGTTTGGAATGGTGTTGTCTGTGCTCTCTAATTACCTGAGGCACCATTTGTTTGGTTCAGGTATGTGAGAGAGTCAGGTTCAAAGGTTAACCTATATCTGTGCTCCTCACATTTCACTTCAACAAGCACAATGCCTTTTCTTCCCCTTTTTACTACTTAACCATGAATTCAAGAGCAAAGGTTAGAGCTAGATAAATAAAGGTGTATGGGAACTTCTACATATTTAGGTTCTGACTAACTTTTGACATATCTATTGCTACCATATTATGTGAGATACCAATTAGCCAAAACTGATTCCTGGCCTTTCTTGCATAAACTTGCCACATAAACCTTACATTCCACAATATCTGCAACTTTTCTACAAAAGCACAAATGCTGATTTTGTAGTGGATAGTGGATTTATGGATTCCCTGGCTCCAAATGGAAGTTGTATACAAAATATATACAAAAAAGTGATGCTTCTTTGGCTAATTCCTGCTTTCTCATCAGACTGTGCACATACTATAAAAGGCTACGACAATGTCTGTATTAAACACTCATGATGTCAAACACTAAAATGATGTGGTGAATACAAGCCTAAATTCTGTTCATATAAGTCTCGTTTTTTCTACTATTAAATTAATTTTAAAACTTACATTAATAGTTCCACTTAAATCCACTGAAATAGAATTGTCAGTGAAACAGAGAGATTACTCAGCAAAAATAACATTTTTGTTATAACAATCAGCATTTTGTATCGCAATTATTATTATTTTATAATGGAACACTTCCATTATACACATGATTGAAAGAATAGGCACAATTTGTTATCAATACTAAAGAAGTGATCTCAGTATAAATATCTATGTGTGCAAATTCAAAACACTTGCAGAGTTCTGTCTTGGGAACCTGAATAAAATGAGAAAACAGAACATTTAGGGAAGTGAATGTTCTGAAGCTTGTTGGAGTAAACTGGTGGAAGTGGTACAAACTTAATTCTGGGTTAAATCTAAAATATCACAATACTTTAAACAAATCACTAATTGGATTTCCATAATAATCACCTAAAAATTCTGCATTAGGAGTCTGATCAGTGAAATTGTCCTGAAGGTGTTAAATAGTGTAGAAATTCATTAGTAATAATTTCATGAGCAGTGATATACTAAGCATTTTCATTTGGAGGATTGTTTTTTCTCAGTTGCACTATAAATAAGTCATTCTGTATGGATAAAAATTAGCTTGTAAACATTTTAAGTTAAGACCATAGGGTATTTTTCTTCACAGGCTTACATTCTGTTAAGGCAGCTGAAAATCATTAAGAGATACTGACAGAGTGGTCTCCAAGAAGTGGATCTGTGGTCTCTGTGCGGAAGAGTCAGGGCTTAGTGACTCCCTCTTATAGAAAGAGAGGGGTGGCTGTTATTTGTTTCAAATTACAGTCACACTCTCCCTGATGTTTGAATGAATTTGACAGAATCTGCAGTGAACTAGTAGATGGGCTGCACAGTGTCAGCATGGCTTTGAAGCAGTCATGACATCACAGCAGCCAAGACTAAGTGTGGAAGGATATACACCATACATGCAGTCAACAGAAATCAGATACAGAAACAGTGGAGATGGGTTTTTGGCTTTATTCCAAGGGAAATCTTATGGTAGTGTTAGTTAGTGGTGCTGACCTGTGCAATGCACACCCAGTCACTTACCTGTGTCCCATTTCCTAGTACTGCAGCTGACCAAATGTCCTTGTAATGTACAGCAGTACAAAGGCCAGAAAGCACAGAAAAGCAGTGGTGTCAGAAATGTGAGGTTAGTATAACTAGGATGGGTCCTTTTGTGTTTAATTCAGTAAAATCCCTATTTCTATTAGCTATTGCCATTTCCCTAGTAGTAGTTGTGGATCTCAGCAGCTCAGTTGGAAGGTCCAGAGAGAATTTATAACAGGCTCTTGTCATGAACCCAATCAAAGGGCAGGCATAAAAGCACTGTCTGGTACAGTGTTCATAGGATCATAGAATGGTTTAGGGTGGAAGGCACCTTAAAGATCATTTAGTCCCAACTGCCGTGCCATGGCCAGGGACAATTTCCACCAGACCAGACCAGACCAGACCAAGTGTGGTCAAGAAGTATCCCATAAGAAAACAGTATTTCACCTTTACACTAGCAGGACTAGTCCCACAATTCAGTATTCTTTCTTTTGCTCCACCTACTTGCATTTACAGTAGTTTTAAAACAGATTTAAATGTGAAGTTCTAGTTGAAAAAGTGGTATACAGCCTTCTTTTGTAGCTGGTGTCAACAAGATGGAAGCACGAGTCCATTTTACATTGGCTTTTGTGATGATCAGCAAGCACATTATATGAGAGAATGGAGAAAATATTTGTCAGAAAGAAATAATTGTTTCCCACTCATAAGAGTAATCCTAATAAGAAAAGCGTGGATTCAACTTCAGTGCTTGTTAATGTCAGACCATGCTATTCTATTGCAAAAAGGCAGATATTTGCTTTTAGTTTACTCTAACAAGCAACTATTGCTTCCCCTTCTACTTAACATGGTTTTATTTAATCAGGCATTGAGTCTCAGGTACAACTCTTAATTCCGTATTCTATTTATATCAACAAAATTTACCTTACATTAATGGTTGCAAAAAGTAAATAATAATGTGTGCTGAGAACATGGAAAACAAAATATGGTTTCTGGCTTGCCAAGTCCTCATCACTGAGTATATTTTTCCTCAGTGGTTGCCTTGCTGTAGTAAAGTTGAGGGCTAGACCAACTTATTAGTAACAGTTCTGTATTGATGCATAAGAAAATAATTTTCCGTCCTTCCTTTTCAAAAGAGGAAGTTGCTGATTTAATGTGGCAATGCATTCAAAGCCATAAAAACATAATAAGTTTTGGCTAGGAAAACCAAATACAATTATTGATAGTACCAAAAAAAAAAAAAGTAGTTCTGGGACATCAAAACTTTTAGTTCTTATATGGTTGTTTAGTTAGTGATAGAACTAGAAACAACACTATATGACTCCCTTATTTATGGATAAATTTACTGAATAGTACAAATTTCATGTGGAATTAAGTCTTTAAGCTGTATTGCTCTCTACTAAAAATGTAGAGTTGGGTCACTGAAATAATACTAGTAGGCATACATGGAATGCAGGAATCAAGCTTGAAATCATTGTTCAAGCAAAATTCCCATCAAAATCCAGTTTGGAAATAGGCGTGAGCAAACACTTCACCAGTTTTAGCAATGTCTGTTACAATGAAGAAACTGTTTCTAAATGCTTTGCACTCTTTGACACACAGATTGTTGTTTTTTCTTTAATTAAAATGCTAGTCGAGTGCAGGCACTGCTGATGAGTTAACTTAGATGTGAACTGATGACAAAGCCTGTGGAATTCTCAAGAAGTTTTTAATTGGATCTGAAATAGAGATGAATACATAACCAAAGCATTTGAGCATAACATATGTAATAATAGCTGCTGGAACTGCAGTGAGGATAATGGATTCTTGCTGCCTTTCCCATACTGTGGCATTGTTAGGTTTTGGCAGGAGATGATGCAGAGATGAAATATCACTCTGAATGCTGCCTGAAGTTGCAGGCATCAAATTGTTATGACTGGTTCTTTTAATACTAAATTCTAGGAAAAGTCTCAGATGCATTTATATTAAAACCAAACATGGTTTGGAAAAATAGTAGAAAATACAGAGGTGAATATTGAGTGAACTGCTAGATTTCCTTTTACTTCACCACTGTGGTCACAAACCTGTTAAGATAATATGCATTCATCTGAGAACGGGCCACCCTAATAAAATGAGATATTTGGCAATAATTGCAGAACATATTATCCAATATCTCCAAGGAGATTTGCTCTGTGAAAATATATGGACTTATTGTTCTTTGAATTAATAAATCTGATGCTTGTCTATTCACCTTTTCTTCTTTTCCACCTTTTCTCCCTTCCTCTTTAGAGACAATAACAATCTCAACTCTTCATGGGCGTTCCCTTGAGAATGGTTCTGAAATGCTTTTAGAGTTATCCTACTACTTGAATAACCGTGTTCTAGGTCAGCACAAATTTGGCCCGTATTTTTCATTTGTTTTCCTTTCCAGCTTCTATATCATGTTTGAAATGGAAAACAAAAAACAAACCCAACCAACCAAAAAACCCACAAAAAAAAAACCCAACCAAAAAAACTAACCAAACAGAAAACCAAAACTGTTCTACTTAAGTAGTAGAAGGGCAAGTTTTGATTATTGAATGCCACAAGTAATGTAGATTTCCTTCCTTGGACAGTAGTATTTGTACTGGCCAATACTCACACTCCACAGATAACTCAATTCAACAGCACATGGTAATGTACATTATGACTAATTCAGCCTGTAAGCAGTTTCATTGTGGTCTCTTCAGTATAGGAGGTTTTGGTTTTTTTTAGCCTTAAGTCATACACAATTTTTAGATGATACAGTCATACAAAGAGAAGATCAGTGCAAAGAAAAGGGAAAAGTTTTTTCTGAATTTCCTAGTCTTTCAGCATTAGCACCTTCAGTCTGCATTACGATGACCGTATAAAAGCCATTCAGTTTCTCACTCTTTTCTCCTCAGTGAGGCAGTCAGAGGATTACATATCTTATTATCAATTGGGCACTGTTTAGATCAAAGATCCCTTGGGGTTTTTTAAGTTTTAGGACATTTCTCCATCTAATTATCTTGGAGCAGGTTTTTTTTTCTTCTCATGTGGTGCCAATAACAAAGGCAAAGACAGTAAGTGAGATCTATATTGTTCTCCATGACAGAACTGCAGTTTGCACAATGCTATACAGGGCATCAAACAAAATACTGAAAGGTCTGCAAATCTCAGGCACCTTGATGGGCAAGTTTGCTTGCAAGTTGCATGGTCCTACTATTTAGAGATGCTAATTGAATGCTGGTGTATGTAAACCAACGCAAAACAATCTGAGAGCAAGATGTGAACTATAAATGGAAGTTTTCTGAATGTAGGTTTTATAATGAATGTAGGGAAGTTTTCTGGATGTAGACTACAAGTTACTGCCAGAGTGTAAGTGGTCCCTGTCCTGCTTCAGTATGGGGGCTTACCTTGCCAGCAATGACAGGGAGATGGTGAGCATGCTCCTGCTCTCCTCTACCCTGGCCAAGGTTGACTATGGCAAGCAGCTCCCTTCAGGAAAGACACTCATGGCTTAATTCTTGGTCTGATGGCTACATTGTGCTTCAGAGAAACAGAATTTCTTCCCAGGATGATCCTAGGGGTGACTGTCCAGTCACAGTCTGCTCCATTTGGAAGACTGTTGTATCATCAAGGTGTTTATGAGTACATATAGGGCAGAATAAACTAGAGGAGTCAAAGATGATGGTGGAAGTAATGGTGCTGAAATACAGAACAACAGTGCAGTGGAACTGTATTTTTAATCTATGTAGACCAATACCATGGTTAACCTGTGTAAATATTTCAGTATTTACTTATGTGGCAAAAGACTTTTATAATGGTAAGTAAATACATAGTGTGATAGATTTAGCATGTGGGAAAGTTCATGGTGAGCTCTGTAAGAATGGGAAGGTTAAACAATATCAATGTACATACAAGTAGCAGAAAGGAATGTTCAGATTTTTTTTTTAAGTTAAAATGTGCTTGCAGGCATGCTGTTCAAATTAGCATGACAAATAAATGCATAATTTATTTGAAAGTACTCTTTTTAAGAACGCTAATGTATTCAAATTTCTTAGCCTATAGCTCCACACCTAAGAAAATACATACCTTTCTTCTCACGTACTTCATACATCATACATCATACACCCAGGTGCTAGAAGAAATATGCCATATATTCTGTATCATATACTGTCTGTTTCTGTAGCGCCACTTCTGTGAATGGTATGTAATTAACAGGTGGATTTTAGGGGAATTTCTTACAAGGCTTATATGGCCCGTTGTTCTCTTCAGGTAATTAAACTGAAAACTAAACTACAAATGATTCTCTTAAAGCTGCAGACCAAGTCAGTGCCCAAAGTAAAATTAAAATCTAGGATTTTTTGAGCTCATTCCCACTACTGCGCAGAATGTAAAACTAAACAGTGCAACATGTAAACTATCTTGAGTGTGTATATACATTGTATAATACATGTTGCACTAGTGTGTTGTTTCTGCATCTGTATTTTTGCAGACACATTGACAACACAGAAGATATGGGAGCAAAAGTGATTTTAAGTGTCAAATCAGAAAAGGATTTTTGAGCCTATACTTCTTTGTGTGTTCTCTGACAAGGGAAACAGGATTCTGCTTTTAACAGAGGTGATACAGAGCAGAAAATGTAAAGCTGGAGATAAAACTGGGCAAGGAGAAGGGAGGTGCTTTCAGTTCCTTCCACATTTTCTGTTTATCTTTCCCTATGACATTTGCCTTCTTATTCCTCCTTCACCCTTTGCATGTATGACAGCAGAAGGAAATTTGCCAGCTTCACGGTAGAAGATTCTCCATAGAAAGTCAGTGCTTCTGACTTCCATGCAGCTGCAGTGGCTTCCCAGTACTGGTTGTCTAGTGCTTGGTCATCAGAGTTCTTGAGCACAGCACTTCAAAGACTACAAACCAGTCTCCTCTATCTTCCTAGCAGATGGCTAGAGATTTTATATGAGAATGTGCTTTTAGGTCATGTCATCATAACTGAAAGGCGTTGGTTAGATCTGTGATTTTGCTTTGGCCAGTATTTACATAGACAAGCTGTGGGATGCGATTAAGAGTCAGTAACAGGAACTTGACAGGGACTTGTTTTATGTACAGAGAAACCCCAAGTGACAAGTTTGTATAACTACCCTGTAGAATATGTAACATGTATTACTTCCTTCCATGACTCACCTACAGTTGCACGGAGATAGGAACCCTGTAACCCTGTTTCTGCTTTGTAAATCATTAGATTTAAAACCTTTCAGCCTTGTCTTGCAGAAATTCTAAAATGGAAAGCCACACCTCACAGTCCCTGCTGGCCCTCATTCCAGCCTGGACAAATTCCTCTCTGCAGTAGTTACTGGCACCAGCCCACTCAACTGTAACAGGAAAAGCTTTATGGCAGAGCACTGATGGTAGGACTATGACTGCAGGACAATCCTTCTGCCTTTATTTTGATGTTATGTTTATAGGGAATAACACATGGTAAATCAAGCCATTTGGGGATCTACAAATACAGAGCAGAAGAAACTGTGTAACTGATAGCATAGTAACATGCTAGTCTGTAAGAAATCTCTCTAGACAGTATGCTAATTCAAATAATAACATAAAGTGTTAATGATTAAAGCGATCAGAATCTGATGCCACATATGAGTGGGTGCAAGGGGCATTCTACAGTTTTTCCCAGATGACAGAACCTGAATTACAAACCCACATCACAGCTCTGATAATGAGCAAACCTGAAAGCACTTGTCTGCAATCTCCTCTGTGCTGTGTTGCAAAGAAAAAGTATCAGAATATCTCGGAAGACATAGAAGTTAAAAATATATTAGAGTTTTATAAGTTTATTTTCACAGGTTATAAAACAAGAAGAAAAGAGTAATTCAGCTGTATTTTTCTTCATAAATTTTATGAGTATTAACAGACTTTAAAGAAGTCTTCTTTTAAGAAGATGTTCTTTAGAAGACAAACAATGGAGGCACAGAAATTTGATGTCAAGTTTGCTTACAAATTCACTAAATATAATGCAAGACAAACCTTGCTCTTAATTGTGCTGGTATCTATCTGTAAGAACTGCACTATCAAGTGGAAGTAATACAGAAATTATGTACAGTCTGACTGTGTAGAAATTGACCTCTGGTAACACAAAGGGACCTGAGAAGTACCCAGTGGATACTTCTGAAAATTGCTGGATTTGCAAACTGGTTGCTCCTATTTCCTATGCTTACATTTTCCACCACAATTTTTTTAACCATATGCCAACTACCCACCAAATATGTGATTGCACACACAAAAAAAAGGCCCAAGAAAGCAAATGTCCTAAAAATATAATGGTTATATATTCTTATTCTATTGTCCTCAGTGGCCTCTTGAAGCCTAGAAAGACTACCAAAACCCACACTTCTATATGTAAAATCACTTCTGCATAAATATGATCCTGTCTTGAATTTATATGAGCTTTTGAAGAATCTAAGTTCCTAAGAAGCCATGACAGTCTAAGCTAAATAACAACAGTCTTTACTCATCCTTGAAACAAGTCAGTGTCTTTATGCTTGAAGGATTCTGGTTGTAATGAACCACAATTTGAATCTTTATCACTGGAAAAAGCATGCAGAGTCCAGCAGCATCCTGAGCTGTGTTAGCAGCAGCACAGCTGTTGATCAAGGGGAGTGATTATCAGTACAGGACACCAATAAACTGGAGTGAGTTCAGCAGAAGGCCACCAAGATGGTCATGAGGCTGGAGCACTTGCACTGGTGGACTGGGGCTTGCTGAGCCTGGAGAAGAGAAAGTTTCAAGGGGACCTAACAGCAGTCCTCCAGCACAGACACAGAGGTTATTGAAAAGATTGCACCAAGTTCTTCAGTGCTGTGTAGTGGAAAGGTGGGAGACAACAGACATACGCTGAAACAGTGGCGATTCAGACATAGGGAGAAACTGTCAGCTTGAGGACAATCAAGCGATGGAGTGGGAGGCCCATTTGCAGTCACTGCCCTTTCAGGTTTTCAAGACCAGACTGGATGAAGCCCCGACTGCCCTTTCTGACCCAACAGTTGGCCCTACTTTGAGTAGCAGGTTGGATTAGAGACCTACTGCAGTCTCTTCCAACCTGTTAACCTGTGATCATTGAACAGTGATATCTCTCTCAGGGGAGGTTCATGCTACATTCTCATTACTCTTGTCAGCAGACAGTGATTGCTTTTTCTCAGTATATCTTGACCGAGGGCCCTACTTTGTGCCACTGCAGTCAGCCAGATTTTTCCCATTTCCTATGTTCCTAGGTACAAACATGAAAAATAATGCCAAGCATTGCTCTGTCTCTGGTGGCTGTTGGGGTGGCAAGAGCAACAGCAGTGGTGGTAAAGTCACTCAGAACAAACAGGAGTTTGTGGCCCCATAGATCTGTGAGCCAGAGAAATGCCTTGTATCATGGCTGTGTTGGCTATGTGCTGTGTTCCTGTGTGGGTCAAAAGCTGTAAAAACTTCTCACACAATGTCACAACTTCTCACACAACGTCCTTAACACTCAACTGTATTCATGGTTTTTCAAGAGGATGAAGTGAGGGAATGGAGGTAGGTCTGTGAGAGGAACTATATTGCGAAAACATGCACACTGTGGACTTTTCTCTGCAGCTGCTCAAGTTCTCTTTTTAGTCAAAACAGTTTCTTAAGAAAAAAAAAAGTGAAAAGTGAAGAAGATTTAATGGCTAGTTCTTCAATTCCCTAATCTGCTGGAACAGAACTGGCTTCGGCATTGTTGAGAGGTGGATTACGAATGGCACCAGGAATACGGAAATGTGTTCTAATCCTTGTATGGACGCTAATTCAGTCAATGATGTCAAGCAAATTTCTTCATCTTATTACATCACAGTTACTCCATTTTCAAAATAAGGTTGATGAATATGTAGCATTGTTAATTGTCCTGAGAGCTGCAGTTATAAAATAACTACAGCACAGGCAGATTCAGGATGACAAATGATACACAAGCAGCTTTGTGATCCTGGCCTAGGGCAAAAGCTGTATGCTGCCATGGTAGTTTATTCAATAGCCTGTAGCAGTTGCAAAGTACTGTGGATTACGAAATCACTAGTACTCAGAATTAAAAACTGTGGAAAGATTTATCAAGTTCACCACAAGACCTCTCTATAGATGTCCTCGATTTCTTGTTTGGAGAGCATTTTAAACTCATCACTATAATAATTATTTTTATGTTTCTAATACCCAGAGACCTATTCAAGCTTTATACATTGAAAAGAATAATTGCATTATCCAAGTAGATCTTCAGAGACTGACTCCTTCATTTGGTTGTTGCTCAATATATATGGTCATTTTGTGGGTGTTAGGATCTGCCCACAAATACAGAAACCTGATTATCATGTGTTCATCACTGCCTTATCTAGGTACTATCTAGCTTAGCTTTTCACTGGTACTTACAAAACATGGTTCCATAAAAACTTTCTCTCATTACATGAGAATGTTTATGAATATTGGGGCTGTTCCGCCTGGAGAGGAAAAGGCTGCATAGAGACCTCACAGCAGCCTTCCAGTATCTGAAGGGGGCCTGCAAGGATGCCAGAGGAGCACTCCTCATCAAGGACTATGGTGATAGGACAAGAGGTAATGGGTTTAAACTGAAATAGAGGAAGTTCAGGTTAGATATAAGGAAGAAGTTCTTTACTGTGAGGGTGATGAGGCACTGGAATGGGTTGCCCAAAGAA